>OX596234.1:33784247-33999879 GCA_951394345.1 Salicornia ramosissima | reverse complement strand
TCCCTTGGCATGCCGAAGGTAATTTTTATCCCTGTGGACCAGGATTTCATCTTTTATGCAATCAAGTTGCTGCTAAGATTTGTTTGGATTGATTTTAGGTGGTACACTCCTGTTGGAACTGGATCGTGTTTTGCGTCCTGGAGGCTATTTTGTATGGTCTGCCACTCCAGTTTACCGGAAAAACACTGAAGATACTGGCATCTGGAAAGGTGTATTTGATATTTCTGTGGAATTTGTGTGTCATTTTAGTTTAGTCAAGCTTATTTGTGTGTAATGCTATAAAGTCTGTGTATTATGTATGCAGAGATGTCTAGGTTAACTAAATCATTGTGCTGGGAACTTGTAAAAGTGGGGAAAGATGGTGTTAACAGAAAATCTGCAGCAATATTCAGAAAGACTACGTCTAATGATTGCTATGAAGGAAGACAACAAAATGATCCCCCACTTTGTGAAGAATCTGATGACCCTAATGAAGCCTGGTAATTTCTGCCTTAACTTTTGATGGCTTTTCCATTTTCAGCATTATATGAACATGCCAAAGATACTGCATTCTTTTCCTTTTTGATCATTTTATGTTTCATTGATAAGTGCAACATCCTAAACTCATTTGCAATATTTTTAATATGCTACTTAAGGCCCGCTTGGTTGTGGTAATGGTAATGAATTTATAGTGTAATTTTGTTAAGGTATAACCTTATAATCCCCATGGAAAACAAATTTTCATTCCTAAGATTCAATTTTTTTCTCATTTTTTATTCCCATCCATTACCATTGGGGAGAGTTGTATTTGATGGGAATGAATATTTGTGAATAAAATTAGATAAATTAGAGCTAAGGCAGCACCACCATGGGAATGGATTTTGATTTCCCTTTCAAATTTATTTATAAATTCATTCCCATTCCCATCATTTATGACCGGCTACCAAACGGGCCGTTAATGTCAATAGGAAGTGAATTTTTACTTCTAGCTAGCGATTCTCTAGACTCTGAAAAGTTAATTTTTAGCTAAGCATGATAGTTGACATGCTGGAGTGGTGTCAGAAGATACATGTTTAATCTGGAACCACTTCCCTTACCCCTCGGCAAACAGAGTTGTTTTTTGTTCTTCGTTTTCCTTTTAGAAGTTAAGTCCTGGACATATCGTCAGAAAGGAAAAGTGTTACGAACAAGTAGAGGTAAAGAACCTTTCAGAAGTAATGCTCATTTTATGTGTGTATTATCTAAGTTATTGCTATTACACTCATTTCCGGCTATCAAACAGGCCGTTAGTGTTAAAGCCCTACCATAAACGGGGCGATGGTTCCTCTTTAAAGGCAAAATGACTTGCTTTGTGTCTGGTTCACAACTGTCTTTAAACGATCCTCCAAATAAACCAGTTTGTAATAAGAGCTCGAAATAGTACTCCCTCTATTCCATAAAGCTCTTCCCATTTCTCTTTTACTCATTTGTCAATGCACTTTTTTAATTTTAAAATCTTTAATTATATTTTTACAAAAGTTAGATATTCTTATAGTATGAATTGAGACAAATCCAAACCATATGAGGATATGACTACTTTTCTTCTTATAGATTGCACGAATTTAGAATATTATTCTCTGTTATTATGAAAAATAATGTCAAAATTCCAAATGGGTAGAACTTTATGGAACTGAGTGAGTAGTAGTCTAACAATTCAAAAAATAAATCATAACTCTAACTACCACAATGTAAGAGGCTAAAATACAAAGACTGAAGAAAGAAAAGAACTTGATTCTGGTAATTGTTTTGGCTGCTTAGTTGATGTACACTGATAATTTATGTGTGTAGCCATCTAACGATTGCAAATACTGCTTATGCCTTATTATTTAGATGCTTTCTTTGTCATTTTATACATACAAATGATGATAATTCCAAACACATTACCTGGAGTTACTGGAATTTAATTACTTGCAGTTCATACTCTTTCCCTGACTTCCCGGCCTGTTGAGGGGAAGAAAATAAGGCAGGGATGTCAACTGTGCTAGTGCAGTTCATACTCTTTTTCTATCTATGGTGTTTTGGGCACTCTTTATATTTACTTTGTTCTTGTCAGGTACACACCACTGCAGCAGTGCATCCACAAAGTGGCTAAAGATTCATCCAAACGTGGATCCCAATGGCCAGCACCGTGGCCATCTAGGTTGGCAGAACCTCCTTACTGGTTGAAGGGTTCTGCTGTTGGAGCTTCTGCCAAGGACTTCACTGATGACTATAACCGTTGGAAACATGTAATTGCCAATTCATATTTGAATGGGATTGGAATTGACTGGTCCTTGGTGAGAAATGTTATGGACATGAGAGCATCCTATGGAGGGTAAGATTCTAGATCAGAACATATTATTCCTTCAATCTCGTTTGAGTTGATGGTGTGACAATTTCTTGAAAAGATCAACTCTAATAATGGAAAGTTCTTACTAAACAACAACATTAACTATGTTGGAAAGACAGGCTGATAGGCGTAGTAGGAACTAATGGTTTCTCTATTTGGTGTTTATGATGCTATCCTTGAAGGCTGATGTTTTAAAGGATCTGAGAATTTCATTAAAGTGCTGATTGCTTAACAAATTTGGGGAAAGTTCATACCAAACACAGAATGAGAATATTTTGTGATCTAATTGAATTAAATAAGTATCAAGGATCCTGGATCCCTGAGGTGGAACAGGAACATTTCCTAGGTTAGAGAACTGATATGATGATGAAGTGTCAGAAACATATTTTTTGGTTGCTGAGCTCTGTGTTGATGTTGTTCTTTTCTACAGCTTTGCTGCAGCTTTGAAGGATTTAAAATTGTGGGTGATGAATGTAGTTCCAGTCAATTCAACAGACACTCTTTCTATTATATATGAGCGAGGTCTATTTGGCATATACCATGACTGGTGTGAATCATTCAGTACCTACCCACGATCCTATGATCTCCTTCATGCAGATCACATTTTCTCTGATCTTAATACAAGGTACACACATCAAATTCTAACCATTTTGGCATTTATATGTCTCCTTCTACACATCATTTTACAAAGGAAAATTTGTTTTGTCATAAAAAACCTTTTGTAAAAACAAAACTTGTGAGGAAAGACCTTTTATTTATTTTTATGTTTTTGCAGAATGGAACCTAAACAAAAAAAAAAAAAAAAACTTTGCCAGAATAAACCTGTCCATCATTTTCCGACGCTTTCGAGAAGGAAATTTTGCGTCGGAAAACGATGGACAGGTCCCTTTATGCCAAAAAAAAATTAAAAGGACTTTCTCACAAAAAAAAAAGAAAATTTAAAAGATATTTTCTCACAAATTTTCCTTAATATCAAACAAAATTTTGTATGTTAAAATCATTCATTTTGTGATTTTGTTTTTAGAACACCAATGTATTATAATTTCAAAAATGCATAACTAAGGCTCTGTTGATTTCGATTTATATTCTGTTCAGTCTAGTCCAATCCAAAGTAACATGATGATCTTAGTCTCTTAGATGATAATGTGATAAGTTTATATGCAAATGTGACCACATTTAAGACGTGGTCTTAGGATAATGTTTTGGACATGCTTGTATACCTAAGTATTTCTTTTCCTTGGACATTGGTGACTAAGGTCCTATTCTTTTGGATTTATTTCCCGTTCAGTTAAATGCAGCGCATTTCAATCCAGTCCAAAAGATTGCTATTAGAGAAAAAAGGGAGTAATCATGAAGACTGATTAATTTATGATACTTTTTTTCTTGTCTTTTTTTTAATTTTTATTTTTAGTAATAGGTGCAATATAATGTCAGTAATGGCAGAAGTAGACAGAATCTTGAGGCCAGGAGGTAGGTTGATAGTAAGGGATGATGCTGAGACCATCTCCGAAGTAGGGCGCATGGCCAAGTCGCTTCACTGGAAAATCACTCATAAAAATGACAATGAAGGATTAGTCTGTATTGCAAAGACGCTGTGGCGTCCTTCAGAAGTCGAAACTGTTGTTGGGGCCATAGCTTGACAGACTTTTGGTTCACCTGTCCTCAAATAAAAATCGAATTTCACACTGATAAGATAGGTATTCTTTAAACTACTTAGTAGGTAGTATTATTTTTTCATCAGGTGCATCAACTTTTAGTGATGCAACTGCTATTTTCTTTTCATTTTATTACTGTTGATGTTGTTGTTGTTGTAGTGTTTCACTATGCTAAAAAAAATACAAACTAGGCATTTCTGTTTAGAAAGTTAAAGCATGATTTTTGTTGTATAATCGTTAATTATGATTTATAAATGTAAGAGTTTATCAAAAGATTTCACACACTTGTTAAAGTTGCATCTTATTGATGTTTCTTCTACGTCATTTCCTTTATGAAATTATGTCAGAACATTAAAATCAAAATCTGTTGCCAAAGTAAATACTCCGTATTTATTTGTTTTGTTTTTTTTTTGTTATAAATAAATTATGCAAAATTGAAAAAAGTGTTTTTTTTTTTTTTTTTTTTTGCAATTAAAAAGTTGTTTTTTTTTTGGGGGGGGGGGGAGGGCGTCGTCAATATGAAAGACATTTTGGTGTTGTTTGGTTGAACAAAATTTATGTGGGAATTGAAAATCCATGGGAATTGAGTATTAGGTAAGTTGTTTGGTTGACAATAAAATGTAAAAATGTAGTAAATACAAATTTATGGGAATTTCTAATTCTCACAAAACATGGGAATTTCTAATTACCAAGTCCCCCCTTGGTAACTCAAAATTCCCATGATTTTTAAAATATTGCGGTCAAGTTTGGTTTAAGTTGACTTGATGTACTATTCTATAATATAATTTTTAAGGAATCCTCGCAAGTCGCAAATGCGTGCGGTGAGAATTGAACCTAAGACCTCGTACCTGGAATTCTAAAGCCCTAACCACTGGGCTATGACTTTATCCTCAATATGTGTTGTAATATGTATGACTATTATATTAGGTTTTTGTTGTGGCATATACATACAGTATAGACATAAGGTATTATCCCTTTATTTGACGTTTTTGTCCTTAATTTATTTATTATAGGGTTGGGTTGAGAACTAAAACCCGTTTAACTAAATGGGTTAGGTTCAAATTGATCTGATGAGTTCAACCCATTTATGTTAATGGGTCAATCCTAACCCAACACGGGTCGATCCATTGCTAGCTCTAGCTCAACTCATAATTAGCGCAGCGGGTCCCATGTGTGGCGTTTAGCCATGGATGTTAGTAAATGTGTGGAATGTTTGCGTATAATGTACATGCTATTAAAATTCTACAATAACCAAAAAGTAAAATTTTATGTGACATATTATATTAATATAGGTATCAAATTGTAGAGAATTAAATAGTAATGTTACTTAAATTGCTTCATTTTAATAATTGCTTAATAATTGCTTCATTTTAATAGTAATGAAAAATTTTCCTTAATAATTGCTTCATTTTAATAGTAATGTTACTTAAATTTTTGGAATTTGCAAAAAAGTAATGTGGACTTTTACAGGGACATTATAGCTCCCCCTCGGCTTATATAATAAAGATATTGAATAAAGCATAAAAAATTAAATAATTTTATGAAAATTTGTTAGAAACCACCTTATAAAATAAATTTTTTTTTTTCAAAAACTTCCTTTAATTATTTTTTTTTTTTTGTAAGATGGCACCATTTTTTTGGAATTTTTTTTTGAGGAACCTCCTTTGGTTGAATTTCAGGTTTCGATTTTAACTTATTTTTGGCGTGGTGGTTTAGGGGAGGAAAAGGGACGGCGACGGCTTGGGGAGGTACGAAGAGGGTTAGCTGAAATGGCGGAAGGAGGTTCGATTTAAACACCAAAATTATGCTAAAGGTGGTTCTTTACAAAAAAAAAATTAAAAATAAGGTGGCTTCTTACAAAAAAAAATTAAAAGGTGGTTTTTGACCAAAAACAATGTTTTATGAGGTTGTTTTTAACAAATTTTCCATAATTTTAATTTAACTTGTTAAAATGTACATTTATCTCTATTATATAAGGAAAGAAAAGGTCACAACGGTGTCCAAGTAGACTCCAAATGGATTACCACACTACCCTTACTCACGACGGGTCAATTTTATCATTTGTAAATTAAAACCTTCCATAATGATATATGATTTTTACAATTATTAATAGCCTTAATTAAAACAAGCTAAGTAATCACAATTATAAAAAGCATAGTACATTTAATTGTAAAATTGTATTTTTCAAAAATAATAAATCTTTTACAGAAATAAATTAATTTATTTTCCAAAAAAATATTTACTCAATTATTTTTAAAAAAAATTATTTAATCAGTTATTTCTAAAAAACGCAAGTGCAATTAATTGTAAAAATGTGTTATTCAAACTCACTTGACACTCATTTTTTTCATAAATAATAAATCTTGTAAATTTACTCAATTTGCAATAAATTATTTACTATGTATAAGCGAAAAAACTATATTAAATTGTAAAAAATCAAAAAATATTTATTTATAAGTTTTTAAATTTATTTAGAAACCTATTGATTTTATTACCAACCTAATGTTATTTAGTTGTTAACAAATTTTAAGATCGCAAACATTGCATGCATAAAACACTAGTTATGGGCCTATGGCCCTGTTTGGGAGTTAGTTGATAGCTGTTAGAAGTTAGCTGATTGAGTTAGTTGTTTTGACTAGCTGATTGTGATAGCTGATTTGACTAACTGATTACATTAGCTGGTTGTATAAAAGTGTTTGGTAAATAACGAATAGCCGTTAGATGTTTAAGAGTAAAAAGAACCAAAAAGCTATAAGTTCTTCCAAGAAACTCCTCAAATGAGTTTTTTGAAAAAGAGTTTTTTCATACCAAAATTCTCTTCCAAACCTCTAACTCCCAAACACCAAAAATAGCTTTTGGAGTTGGTCAAACCTCTCTTTTTTCCCCCAAACCTCTAACTCCCAAATATAAATAAAGTCTCAAATTACAGAAAAAAAGGAAATAATGAAAAATTGAATTGATTTGAATATTGTAAATATAGAAAAATAGATTTAAGGCCCTGTTTGGGAGTTAGCTGATAGCTGTTAGAGATTAGCTGATTGAGTTAGCTCTTTGGCCTAGCTGATTGTGATAGCTGATTACATTAGCTGTTTGTATAAAAGTGTTTGATAAATAGTGGATAGCTGTTAAATGTTTAAGAGTAAAAAGAATTAAAAAGCTATAAGCTCTTTCAAAAAGCTTCTCATATGAGCTTTTTAAAAAAGAGTTTTTTCACTCAAAAAATCTCTTCCAAACCTCTAACTACCAAACACCCAAAAATAGTTTTTTGAGTTGGTCAAACCTCTCTTTGCTCTCAAACCTCTCTTTTTGCCTCAAACCGCTAACTCCCAAACACCCCCTAAATTTTATTTGATTTTTATTCTATAGAAAAAAGGGGAAAAATTTATTGAGGGGAAAAATAAAACCAATGACATGTATCCTGCTGGTTATTACTTATTACTAAGTAAATGATTGTAGGGAAATTATTATTAGGAAAAATTGTAAAAAATAAGTCAACCTTTATTCGATCTTCTCAAATTAAGTCAACCTTTAGATTAACTCAAAATAAGTTAACCTATCACACATATCCGCTCAAATTAAGTTTTTTCACTAATTTATTGGTGGAGAAAGTTAACCATTTCAATGCAAAATTAAAGCGGTGCATTAACATGTTGTTGTTTATATGTTTTTCCATTAAAAATGTTAATTTAATCAATAAATAATTAGTGAAAAAACTTAATTTGAGAAGACATGTACTCTCTCTGTAACATATTAATGGCAATAATTTGACATTTTTCCTCTCTACTTTATGTCAAATCGTTGCCATTAATATGTTACGGAGGGAGTATATTAGGTTGACTTATCTTGAGTTAATCAAAAGATTGACTTAATTTGAGAAGATCAGCTAAAGGTTGACTTATTTTTTACAATTTTTCCTTATTATTATTGGTGACCATATGTTTTTAAGAATTCTACAAATGACCCATATTATGTATTAGTTGTCAAAATTGACATTCTTAATGGTGATCCGTCAGATTTTAACGTTAGTTACCGATTATAACGTTAGTAATGGTGATGCATAGCTATTTGTTGCTTTTCCAAAACATTTTAGCATATATATTTTCATGCAATTTCTTTTATATATATATATCTCGTAGACAACAACATAAATGGTAAAATTACTTCAAAAGGTATGAACAAATACAAACTTACAATTAAATCTGAACAATATCAAGTATGACTTTTACTTGTAATGGGATGTATTAATTAGTAATAAGTAGTTCGTAACATGTTGTTAAGCGTTAATATTATGAAGTGTCAGTGTCTTTGGTAATAGCCGTTAGGATTTTTATTACCAAAGACTCTGCCACGTCATTGCATTAACCCTTAACAACAGGTTATGAACTTAGTAATACCTCTCATTTTAAGTAAAGATCATAGTTAGTACTGTTCATGTATAATTTAAGATTCATATATTTAGAATTGGACCATCCATACTTCTTACCTTCAAAAATAATTTTTTCTATATAAACTGAGATCTTCAAAATATAACTTTAAAAATTAATATCTCTAATTCTATATATAAAAAAATTATAAAATTTATATATTTGACAAGTATATTTCGAGATGAAATAAACAAGATCACACATGATTATATTTTTCAATGTATAAACAAAATTAAGGAAAAATTGTTAAAAACTACTTTATAAAACAAGTTTTTTGTCAAAAATTAAACCACCTTTTAAATATTTATTTTTTGTAACAAACCACCTTATTAAAAAATCTAAATTTGTAAAGAACCACCTTTGGTTGAATTTCAGTGTTTAAATCGAACTCACCTTTGCCATTTCGACGAACCCGCTTTGTACCTTCCCAAGCTGTCTCCATCCCTTTTCCTCACCTAAACCACCTCCCCACAAAAACCCCAAAATCGAAACCCGAAATTCAGCCAAATGTGGTTCGTTGCCAAAAAAAAAAGAAAAAAGGTGGCTTCTTACAAAAAAATTTAAAAGGTGAATTTTTGACAAAAAAAATTGTAAGCTGGTTTCTAACTAATTTTCCTAAAATTAAAAAGGGTCGTCACTCCAAGTAAAATGGAGCAATTTTTTTTTTTTTTTTTGGATGAGAAAATATTTATAATAATGAGAAGTTTTCAAATAAGTTATTTGTTTAATATTTTTATGTTACAATATTTAAGATATGTTTTTTTTTTGCGAATCATTAAGTCGTGAAAGGCGGGATGTGAGAATCGATACTAGGATCACATGAAATCGGAAGGGAGCTCTAATCACCTGAGCAACTCGTCACCTGAGCTCTAATCGGAAGGCCTAATTTTTACCATTTTTCTCTTTTTAACTTCGATTTGCGTGCATTGATTTACGTGAAAAAAAATAGTTCGCTCAAGGTTTTACGGGTCATTTTTATCCTTAAGGGATCCGATTTGAGGTCGGATTTTGCAAAAAATTATCCAATTGCCCCCAATTTGCATTCCAAATTTGCCTCGATTTGCGCGCATTAATATACGTGAAAAAATAGTCCACGACGGGTTTTACGGGTCATTTTTACCCTTAATGGGTCCGATTTGAGGTCAGATTTTGCAAAAAATGATTCGATTGCCCTCAATTTGCGTTCCAAATTCGCCTAGATTTGCGCGCATTGATCTACGTGAAAAAATAGTCCGCTCAAGGTTTTACGGGTCATTTTTAACCTTAATGGATCCGATTTGAGGTCGGATTTTGCAAAAAATGATCCGATTGCGCACCAATTTGCGTTCTCGATTTTTTTTGTAAAATTCGACCTCAAATCGGACCCCTTAAAGATAAAATGACCCGTAAAACCTTGAGCGGACTATTTTTTCACGTAGATCAATGCACGCAAATCGAGGTTAAACAGAGGGAAATGGTAAAAATTAGAAAAGCTAACAGAATTCTAATGCCGTCAGCAGAGAAATTTCAAAATCTCTGAGTACCAGAGAGAAAACATAAAAGTTAGAGGGTAACAGAGAGAAAAACCCTAAAAATAAAGAAAGAAAAGCGGCATAAAATAATATTAAAGATAACGTACTGTACTACTTCAAATACAAAACGAAATTAAAGGTATTTTGTTGTAAATAAAGATCTTAACTTTTTTGTAGAGTAACCCAAACGATCCCTTCAAGAAAAAACAACAGTTAAAAAAAAAAGGAATCTATAAATTAATGTTTATTTATTTTAATAAATTTGGTAAAAAAATATTTTATTTAGAATAAAGATCCGGTTAATAGTGAAAAGTGAATCCAAAATGTATTATTATACGAATGACATTTATGTTGAGCGAGTAGCGCAGATTTATATTTATATAAAGTGAAGCAGAGTAAAAATTAAAGAGGGTCAAAATTACAATGTGAATAATAATCCATGTAAAATGAAGCAGTTTTTGGGACGATAAAATATTTATAATAAGAGAAGGTATTGTGTCAGACCGGTCTGATAGTAAAGTTTCTGTCAAACCAGTTCACTGGACCTGGACACATATTGTTGAATCTGGACACATATGTGTTTAACCAGGACACATGCTGTTAAACTTGGACATGTATTGGTAGACATGGACACATTTGTAAACCTGGAAACAAAACTTGAAACATTTGAAACCTGGACACAATTTGTAAACCTGATGAAAAGTTGTTAAACCTGGACAAATGTTGACAAATCAGGACAAATATGGACAAATCTAGACAAATCTAGACAAATCTAGAAAAATCTGGACAAATCTAGACAAATCTGGACAAATCTGGACTAATGCTCACAAACCTGGACAAATGTGGACAAATCTGGACAAATCTGGACAAATCTAGACAAATCTGGACAAATCTAGACAAACCTGGACAAATCTAGTCAAATCTGGACAAATCTGGACTAATGCTGACAAAACTTGGACAAATGTGGACAAACCTGGACAAATATGGACAAACCTGGACAAATCTTGACAAACATGGACAGATCTGGATAAATCTTGACACACCGGACAAACCTGGACAAATGTGGACAAACCTGGACAAATATGGACAAACTTGGACAAATCTGAACAAATCTGAACACACCTAGACAAACCTGGATACATATTATTAACCCTAGATACCTATTTGTAAACCTGGACACCTATTTGTAAACCTTGACACATATTGTTTAAACATGGACACATTTTGTAACTAACTTGGACAAAATATAACTTGGATACTTTTTTTTTGCATTTTGAGGCCTTTAAAGGCCTAGTTTGGCGATTTTCGGTGGCCAAATCCCCTACAGGTATTTGCAGCTGCGTTCGTCTCGAAAAATTAATCAATTTCGACATATCATATGCCCCGATCCGACACCCGAGCGTAAAGTTATAGCCTCCCGAACTTTTTCACTATTATAATTGGGTATATGGGTCAGCCGTCTGACCCAATATTTTCTCTTATAATAATGAGTACTCCCCCTGTTTCTTTTATTTGCAACATTTGCTTATTCACATTTCCAAAAACGCAACTTTAAACAAAATTATGTGTAAATACACATAATAAAAAATTATAAAAGCTATATATTAAAAAAGTATACATCGAGCCGAATCAAACGAGATCCCATTTGACTATATTTTTTTTTGTGTATAAAATTAAAGAGAGTCAAAATTATCTAGTGAACAATGACAAAAGTAAAATTGTTGCAATAATAAGGGGACGGAGGGAGTAGTTTTCAGATGAATTATTTCAATAATATTTTTTTGTTACAAATATTAAAGATATTTATTAAAGTTTATAAAACACTGTGAAAAAAATATTCAAAAAGGAAAGTGAGTAAATAAAAAAACATATCTAAAAAGAAAAGTGAGTAAATTAAAAAAAACGAAATAAAAAGAAAGAAAAGTGGAACTGTAGTACTTCAAATATAAAACGAAATTAAAGGTATTTTGTTGTAAATAAAGATTTTAACTTTTTATAGAATAACCCAAACGATCCCAAGAACCAAAAAAAACAGATAAGAAAAAAAAAAAATCTATAAATCAATGATCCCTTAAAATTAGGAAGCTATCTTATTGAATAAACTACGGAGTATTAACTAACCGTAAGGGGTAAGGGCTAAACGTACTGTACTAATCCAAAAAAATAGGAAAAAAATAATAATAAATAAAGGATTAGCGGCACATAAAAATAAAAACAAAACAAAATTGGAAAAATCTGGAACCGTCTTTATATAATTATTTATATATAGAACAAACAATCCTCCGATCCAGTCCTCTCTCTCTCTCTAATATCAATCATCAATCTCTAATAGGAAATTAGAAGAGATAGAAAGATGCAGCGGGTACACATTCCATGCCCGCACGAGAGGCCAAGGCGTTTCGATTCTGAAACGACGATGATAGTTCGATGTGTATTCGTGAACGGTGTGGGTTCGAGTTTCGAGATGAATCCGTTGTGTACACAATGCAGTTGTAACATCTTGGTAGTGTCGAGTCCATGCTGCCCTTTATACTACATGGAGCTGCAGTATCATATGGAGCATCAACTGTTACAAAGGGTTTCACTTATGTACCAGACTCGCTGTTCCTACTCTGAGTTTGTCTATCGCCTTCAAGACAACCCTATTCATTGTGTCTGCGATACATGGGCCTACTACTATGGAGATCGAGAAGAATCAGAAGATCTGGTCATCCAGCATTTGGAGAGGTTCCCCATTATTATCCCTCAACAACAACAACAACAACAACAAGCTGATGATGACGATGATACAACAACCTGTTGTTCCATATGTCTGGAACAACTCCATTTTATTCACATCAATAATAATAATGAAGATGACGTAACGGCCGCCGTCATGGGTATCAGACTTCCCTGTCACCATGAATTTCACGAGCAATGTCTTCTTCCTTGGCTTCATTCCTCCCTTACCTGTCCTCTATGTCGCTTTACCCTTTCTTAGCTAATTAAGCTATCTATTATTCATTTGAATTTAGGGCACGAAAAGTGTTGTACTCTTTTTCCTTTACTAGGGTTTTTGTCCCTTTGGGTTTTTCCTAGTAAGCAAGGTTTTAACGAGGCACACTCTTCGATAATGGACATTCAAGGGGAATAATGTCCATTATATTATGCCCCTTAGTAATATTCTTATTTGTATATATTATTCCCCTTAATTAGCATGCGTATGCAATAATATATAATATTACTGATGCGTCATTGTTTGATCTCTCCTTTACTTTCTCCTCTTTCTCTAAAATTTCATAACAAATGGGTAACTTTTAATTCCATTCTTTTAGAATTTTTTAAATCTTGTTTGTTACATGATTATTTTTATGTTTCTTGTTTTTTGTCGAGCGAATATTTTTATTATTTGCTGCTGAACTTTTGAGTTTCTTACCATATTGTTTTTGGTTTTCATAAGATGTTTTGCTAGCTAGATTTAATTTTGTTAGTAGTTTTTATTTTCTGATTAATTATTATATTTTTATTAATTTTTTAATAATTAATTTTGCTTCTTTCATTAATTAGTTGCGCGTTTCTTGATTTTAAGTCTTGATCAATCTTTACTTTAATTTCAATTTTCAAATATTGCAGTCGTTTTAGCTTTGTGCCATTGTCTATTGTCTAAGGACTAAAGTATAACACTTTTTCATCAACCTTTACATGAAACTATGAATTTTGGTTGGATCCAATATAATAATACATGACTATATTTTTCTTTATATATAAGTAACAATCAAAATAAGTTGGATAAATAGTGTTAAAGTCAAAGTGTTACATATAAAAAAAGGAGGGAGTAAAAGAGTATAAAAAAATGTCAAAGTGTTACATATAAAAAAACGGAGGGAGTAAAAGAGTATAAAAAAATGTCAAAATGTTACATATAAAAAAAGGGAGGGAGTAAAAGAGTATAAAAAAATCAATATGCATTATTTTCATCATTTCATATAGTCTCTTATAAATAGTAGTGTGTGCCATTGTTCATATTAGGATTAGGATTATTATTTGTGTGCAGACAATTTTAACCGTACATAACATGCATGGCAATAGCACGATGATGGGGCAGTACATAACATTGCATGCATGACAGCATGAGAGCCTATGGAGCTTAATTAGCGGATGTATTTATTTATGGGTTTTTTTCAATAGTAGCTATGTGTTTTTGCATTTTCTCAGGTGTATTCACTTTTACCCACTTTTATCCAATTTTTTCAGAGGTATCCATCAGCTGATCCACTATTAGTCAACCATATAACCTGATTTGCATCTTCACTAACAATGTTAAGTGAGAGTAATTTCTTACGTTAATTAAGTTCAAATGCATAACTAAGAAAATGAAAAATAAAAATAAGAGGGAATTAGGCATTGTTTCTTTGGACTGAATTTTGCTAAACTGAATTTTTTTTTTATATTTTGTTTTTAAATTTTTTCTTATATCTTTTAAAATTTGAATATTTTTTATTTAAATTATATTTTTTTAAAAACGATCGGACTAGACCCGACCTGCGTTCGCGATTCGCCTCAGTTTGCACTTATTTATATATGTGTAAAAAAAATTGTTTTCTCAAGGTTTTAAAGGTCATTTTAAGCCTTAAGGTTCAGATTTGATGTCGAAATTTGCAAAAAAAAAGACTAGATTAGCCCCAATTTACGTCCCTGATTCACCTCAATTTTCGTGCATTAATTTCTATGTGAAAAATTGCTCTCTTAAGATTTTATGCGGGCCATTTTAACACTTAAACGACACGATTAACCCTGATTTGAAAATAATAACTAGTTTAAGCCTTAAGGTTCAGATTTGATGTCAAAATTTGAAAATATGACCTGATTAGCCCCAATTTGCGTTCCTAATTTGCCTCGATTTGTGCGCATTAATTATGTGTAAGAAAATTCTCAAGGTTTTACAGGTCATTTTAACCCTATGGGTCTAATTTGAGTTTGGAATTTGCAAAAAAACGACACGATTAGCCCTGATTTGAAAATAATAACTAGTGACGTTAGTATTGACTTAGCAGTTATAACGTTATGGCCAGAAAAAGTCGGTTGAAAATCGTCGTCGAAAAATCGGACGAAAACCCGTTGCCGAAAAATCGACCACGAAAAGTCACCTGCAAAGTCACTAGGAAAACCGTCTTGGAAAAATTTGCCGGAAAACCGTCGCTGGAAAAATCGGCCGAAAAAATGTTGCCGGAAAAGTCAGAGAGAAAAAGATCATGAAAAATTAATAATAATTACCAACTTAAGTTAACGTCGTTAACTTAAGTTAACGTATCATCATCAAATTGGGTATATATCATTATCGATGATAAATTGATGGGTATCTTTAAGAAAGTTGGATAAAAGTGATTATAGCTGAGAAAATGCAAAAACACATGGGTACTAGTGAGAAAAACCCTTGATTTATCTATTTTTATATAGAAACAAAAATCGATTAGTCTCTTACGGAAGACCATCCTTAGGGGTCCTTTTGGACAATAAGGGAGATATTCTAACCGAGTGGGAGGTACTAAAAGTTCATAATACGATAGTTATTTCCTATATTGACTAACTAATCTATTGCATAGTTAACTTCTCTGTAGATATGATGGATGGAGTATTTGTCAAACTTATTAAGATCCAACCAAATGTCTTGGATCAAATTATGAATTTCCCATAGGATTTGTCTAACTGCATTAATGAGTAATGACTGCAAGATTGTCTCCTTCAATTTGGAGGTTTTTAATAACTAGGGAGAGAGCATTTTTCACATCTCCTCGTAAAGCCAGAGCTTCTCCATATAAAATAGACCGAGTGAAATGGAGTTGCATTGCTCCTGAATTGAGGATACTGCCTTCATGGTTAATTTCTAATAATGAAACCTATAGTAGTGTGCTGGTGTTAGCGTACTTAGAGCCATCAATGTTTAATTTATAGCTATTAGCTAGGGCTGGGAGGGGACCAATTAACCAACTAAGGAGTCTTTTTACAAGGGGGGGGGGTGCTTATTAGACATAGGTGTTGACCTATTTATAGCTATTAGCTAGGGCTGGGAGGGGACCAATTAACCAAGGAGTCTTTTTAAAAGGGGGGGGGGGGGGGGTGGTGCTTATTAGACATAGGTGTTGGGTCATCTATGAGAATTTTATGCTAATTAGAGAAGTGGCATTGGATTTGACGGGTTACTTGAAAAAAGGGAATGAGATGATCTCTAAAGACTAGCGAACCAAATATGCCACCATATAGTAGCTATGGTAGCAAGGGAATCTAAGCCTATTTTGTTTTTGAGTAGGCAAATATTATTTGTGGTGGATAGGTTACAATCAAGTGAGAAGTAGTCCCAATGATTGTTATTTAGGGCACGAAAAGGTGTCTTTGGTCGAGGGACAATATTATCTAGAGAATGTATTGTGTCAGACTTGTCAGATATAATGTTGCTGTCAGACAACTTTAAAATAAACATCTACCTGGATAATGACTTAGACAAAATAAATACTGACCTGAGCAACATAAACACTAACATGGACAAAATATACACCTACTTGGACAAAATAAACACTAATATGGACAACATAAAAATAAACACTAATCTGGACAGTACAAAATATACATTCACCTGGACAAAATAGAATAAGTTGGACACAAAATAGACACTAACCTTGACAAAATAGACACTAACCAAGACAAAATATGCACTCACCTAGATAAAATATACACTAAGCTGGACAAAATATTCACTCACCTGGAGAGATAACACAAATAAATTTAAAAATGACTTGGGAAAAAGTTGAACTGAGCTGGAAAACCTTAAAACTTACCTGAGATTAATTCAAGCTAACCTAGAAGTAAACGAGTGACCTGAGTTGTGCTTGTTAATCCATTGTTATCTCTCTCACACCCCTCTTTAACCTGGAAGCAAGTGTGTCACAGTCACCTAAATAGGTCTGTAGGTTGAATCATAATTGATGAAGAACGTTAAGATTGAATAGAGGTATGCATATTGAATTTGCGATGAATCTGATTTGACGGCGATGAATGCAGACAGTTGAGAAACCACATCAATTGCGATGAATCTGAAATAATGAAGTTTCATTTCTGTTTCAATCATTTCAATCTATAGACCATTGAGATGGAATTATGATGATGCGGCCGTTCAAGTTGCTCAGTCATGTATGTGCAACCATTTAGAATGAAATTTGTCATAGAAGGAACAACCATGATTTCAGTACAAACATTATCATTGACAACAATAATATATGGAGTAACACCGTCATTATCATCCATTATATATTATCATTTTTTTTCTTCTAATTTACTGGGTTACAAAGCCTCGTGTTCTTTTTGTTTTAAATTAAAAAATGTTTTGTGTAACGACCCGACTTTTTGGACTTGTCGATTGACGAGGGAAATCGACATTCGGATCATTACTTAAACAATTTAAACTATAAATGGAATTAATTAATTAATTAAAATTAAGCAACTTATATTAAAATACTGAACTAAAATCCAAAAGTCAAATAAGGCATATAGTGCCCAAAGTGTTACATGAACTAAGTAAATGTCTTCCCAACAGGCTGGGATTATAAATAAAAACTATAATATTGTCTTATAAGTCCTGGAATAACTAAAATAAATCTAAACTTCATCCACACTCAAACCCATCCAACGGAAGCCCGTTTTATGCTGCTGCATCGTCACCTGAAACTGAGGGGGGGGTCCACCGTCAGTGGCGAGTAACTAGGCTGTCCCGCTTAATTGAGGGACCGCTAAACACATAATATCATAGAATATACACATGAAAACACGCATAGAACATAATATTATGTATACAAAAATTATACGAGATACGTATAAAAATACGTATACGAATACGTATAAGATACGTATACAAATACCTGCAGAAATACGGTTAGAAATACGTATAAAATACGTATAAGGGTACGTATACCATACATATATTAATACCTGCAAAATACGGTTAGGAATACATACAAAATACGAATACAACACAAATATACATGTACACAATACATACGAATACAGATACATATAATCATACGAATACATATACATACATCATCACATCATACGAGTACATATATACATATAATGTACCTGCTCATAATATATATACTTCGAATCATACACAGCGGAAGACTTATACATTTAATCCTTAGCTTATACTATATGGTTTTCATACTCTCGTATTCATATCATATCTTAACATATCATATCTTATTCTTTCATTTCATCATATCATATCTTATAATTTATATCATATCATCTTTCATTGGACCGGTCACTATAACTCGTTGTGGATCTCGTGTTTCACCACAACTTTCCTAGAACATGCCAGGGTGAGCTCGTGTACTCAACCCGTAGCGGATCTCGTGTTTCACCACTAAGCCTAAGCTATGGCCATAACCCCTAAATAGCAGCTCGTGTACTACTACTTAGACGACTACATATCCTAAGACCCAGAACTACTCGGGGGAACTCGTGTGTTCGTCCCATTGAGCAGTGGCTTCGACTTAATTAACCCAGTCTGACTACTCGAGTCATCAGGTAGGCGTCCTTATCTTATCTTATATCTTTCAAATCTTATATCTTATCTTATATCGGGAAATACTAGGTGGCCGTATTCGGAAATGAACCGTTCGAAGTCCCAGGAAAGAGAGGTGCGGCACGTATGTTGGCCACCTTAAATACCAAGTCTTTCCTAGCCAGAAATCGAAACGATTCATATTCCTCCTACTTTGTTTCCTTTCTTTCCCTATTAATATCTTATCACTTATCCCTACTGATTCCTAGTATTAATAATAATACTAATATTTAGCGTAATAATAATAATATTTAATAATATTATCCGAATCCTAATAATATTAATAAATTACTCTCTACCCTTCCTTGTTACAACTTATCCCTGATAATTCCTTTAATTGTAATTATAACAGTTATTCCTAAAAATATTATAAGTCAAAATTAAACTAAAATTGACCAACATAAAAATTAGGCCACTCGACAAAAGATAAATAAACTCATAAATTCATCATATAATTAATTTAATAAATTACATAAAAAAATACAATCATTAAAAATTAAATTAAATAATTAATTAAAATAGCAACTAACAACAATAATTACCTAAAAACATGATAAAAATCCTATTTTTAATCATAGCAACCACTCGACATTTTTGGGGTAGTTGATGATTAAGTAAATTCATTAATATAATAATTAACCAAGTCAATTATATTAACAATAATTCAACTAATTAATAATTATCATCCAAAATACATAAAACATGATAAAAATTCTACCTTTCATATTTTATACCACTCGAAAATCATGAACAACAATACCAAAAATTACGTCTTTAATTAATTAAATTCAATAACCAATAAATCATAGCGAACTTTATAATAAACATTAAAATTATCTTTAAAACACCATATTTTACACAATCTGATTTTAAAGTATTAAATTAAGAACCACCATTAAAAGGTCTTGAATAATCTGTAAATTTTTATGGAAGTTAAATATAAGTTAAATGTCAAAAGTGCGGAAATTTCTCCCAAAAATATCATCTTTTACTATTTGTAAGGAATTTTATAATTATCAAATCAGATTAGGCTGAATTCAGTTTCAGATTTTTTTTCCATAGCAAACGTTCTTCAAAAATTACGAAAATTTTACACAAGCTGTAAAACACTATTACTGACTTCCACCTAAAATTTCATAGCATTCCGAGTTGATTAAGTATCCTATTAAATTCGTAAACCGATTCTGGACAGTTTTACCGGTTTGAAAGATTAAATTATTTCAAGCAAGAGATGAACGAATTTCGCCATGAAATAAATCTTGATTAAAGATCAAACAGTGAAGAAGCTCCTAAAATTATTCTAAGTCACTCGAAAAATTAGAACAACAAGAACAAAAATATTCATGCAATTATTCATACAAGATACATAAATAAATAAATTAATTTATGCATAGAATACCTTAAAATAATAAAGATTCATACTAAAATCAAGAAATATCATATTCATAAAATTCATATGGTTCGAATTATTTAAACCTAAACATGATACTAATTCTTTTACAATTTTCATGCTTTTAATCCTAATGAACTATGTGAATAGTTTGTACCAAAATTAAACGGAATAGCGAAGTTACCTGATTCGCTATAAAATTTCAAGAAAAATGTCCTTGGCTTACACGAAAACACACGGCTAGGGCTAGATGGTTTTTAGAGTTTTTGAGAGCTTTGGAAAATAAGTAAAGAAAAAAAGAATACAATTGTTGTTCTTTTAAATTTAAAAGAACAAAAATAACAAAAATTAAAATAAATAAAAAAAAAAAGAGCTGGCCATGGAAAATGAGAATGAGTAGGATGGGGGAGAATTTGTAGGATGACCAAGCTTAAAGTTTGACTAGGTTTAAATTAATTTAAAATAATTAATTTAATTAAATAAATAAATAAACAAACATCAACATAAAAAGTGGAGGAGAACCGTGAGGTTGGAGGAAGGATAGGAAAGAGGAGGAAAATTAGGATGACTAAGCCTAAGGTTAGACTAGGGTTAAAAATAATTAAAATGGATTATTGATTATTAATTAATTAAATAATAAAATTATCTAATTAATAAATAATTACAAAGAAGAATATGCGATGGCCATACATGAGGGGGGGCCGGCCAAAAGAGAGGATATGGGTCATGGGACCCGGTTCTCGAATAAAAATTGACGAAATAAAAATACACAGTCCAAATATACGGGCCTTTTGGACTTAGAATAATAAAATAATATTAATAACCGCGAAATTTTCTGGCCCTAAATTTCGGGGTATTACATTTTGTGCCAAGTTCGTCTGACCAAACGTTTCGAGACGGTCTAACTCATACTTTCACTATTACATGTGGTGGATAGGCATGAATTGAAGTTGACTCAATAATTATTATTTAGGGCATGAAAGTTGACCCCTACCAGCGGATTTATAGTACTATTGATGGGGCATTGCTACATTGACCCGGTGGGTAGACTACCCACTACTAATAGGGACAATAAAAAATTATTAAACATCTTAGTTGGATTCCATTATCAACATCAACCAAAAGTCCAAAACATTATTTTTGCGGTGGGTAGTCCACACGGTGGGTAGACAAAGTTTTTCCCCTATTGATGTACTCTGTATTAAATACTCAATTAGAATTGGATAAGTTTTCAAAGTTTTATCTTATCTATAATAATAAGGGATGTTTCTTCTAAGGTTGTCGATGACCACCGAAATCAAAATAATCTAGATCGTGTTCATAATTAGATTTGACTTTTAAAATAAAATAACCTTTTTAATTTTTTTTTGTAATTAATTCATTAATATTATTTGATTTAAATATATTAATTTCAGATTTTAATTTAATTTTAAATTATCAAAATCTAAAATTAGTTTAGGTAAATTCAAAAATATTTAAAACGAATTAATATTACAAAAATATTTTTAAATTTATAATTTTATTAAATAAAAGTCACATCTAATTATCTAAATAAACTTAATTAACATAGAAAATCAACGGTCATGAATTTGTCAGAGGGATGAATGAGAATAATACTACTAATTATTATAGAATCTGGTCATGGGTATCAGACTTCCCTGTTGTCATCACCATGAATTTCAAGAGTAATGCCTTTTTCCTTGACTTCAATCCTCTCTTACATGTCCCATATAGATGTGGCTCTACCCTTGCTGAGCTATTATTTATTCATTTTTGGTTTTCCGGGCATGGATCAGTTGGCCAAGTAGGGGTTAGAATTGATTTTAGTCTCTCCTTGGTACCAGATCAGAATAGCCTTTCGATAAATTTTTGGATAGAGTTGAATAATAGTTTTGGGTTGTCATAAGATGGCTCGAGACTTGAATTTAATTTAGATGTCCAAAGTCTACTATTTTGTGTTGGGATAATTAAATTGAATTCTTAAGTTGGATTTATAAATCTATTTAAGAAATTATTTATAGCCCAATTAATTATCGTAATAAGTGTTGGATCAATTTCAATTTGGTTGGTCACTTCATTGATCTTGTACCCAATGACTAATTCAAGCCCAAAGTTGAATTGGGCTTAGTATTGCATCAAGGGAATCAAGTGGCCCATTTCCTCCTTTTAGACCCCCTTGTCCGACCCCCTCCTTTTGTAATGGCCATTTGTTGCTTCTCTTCTTGCCTACATCTATGAATAGATGACTCCCTTGAGAGCATGGGGTTTTCTTAGCACATTTTCAATCATCTCTTAAAACACAAAAACTATGTATTAAATTCTCTCCTCTCTCCCTCTATGCCTCACGCCATTCTCCCTCTTTTCCCCTCAAATTCATTTGTCATCTTTTGCTTGAAATCTCAAGATTTATGTTCCATTAGTCTACATTTATATTATAGTCATCAAATCGTCAAGTTATGTATTCAAGAACTATGGTTTTCGGGTTGGTTTTGGGTTAAGATCTTCGTGTGGTACAAAGCATGGTGGCCCTGTGTTCAAGGGTGGCGGTCGTGTGGTTCATGCAGAGAGGGCCGAGTGGATACATGTCCGGGATCGTGTTGGATTGTGTTTGATTTTGCTTTGTGTTTGGTTATTTTGAGTAGTCCAGATAACTAGTTGTTTTATCTAGATTTGGTAGTTAAATTCACATAATATAACTTAGGATTGAATTGGATGAATTCTATAGGGGTGACGTGTGGTTTGGGTGATGAATGCATGATTCTCTTGATTTGATTATACATGTTTCAATTGATTTGATGTTAATTATGTATGTATAATCATGCTGTTATATATGTTGAATTAGTTTTTAAATGTATTTTTTATTGTTTGATTAAAGTTCTATGTAAAGTATTGAAGTTTATGTACATATTATTCTCCATGAGGGCCGTGTATTATGGTGATGATGATGGTGGTGATTTTCTCTTTGAATTTTGATGATCTTGATTAGTTTAAATTAAAGTAATTTTTGATTAGTATTAAATTTTATATTTAGTTTTCGAATTTATGTTATGAATTATGTTTAATCGATGTTCTTGATTTTCAATGTAACGATATGTGTTGTTCATGATTGTTTTATGTTCATAAACTTGAATCTTTGGAAAAAGATCGTTGTACTAGTTTCTATCTTTAAGTTATGATGATTTTCTTGAAGTTTTAAGTTAGTATTCATTGTCGTTTTGAAATCTTGATCTTTCTTGATGAGTCTTGATGATTCTTGAACTATCGTGACGATCCTTGGATGTTCTTGATGAACCTTTAAGTTTCTTGTTGAGTCTTGTTGTATTCTTTACCTTTCATGGTCTTTGTTGATGATTCTTGAACTATTGATTTGGTTCTTGGGTTTTCTTGTTAAATCTTGGTTTTCCATTTGAATTCCTGAAATTAGAATGTCGGATATTTTTGTTAATGATCCTAGTGATCATGTCGATAGAGTTTTGAATCGTTATTTTGATTTATTGATCCTGGTAATTGTGTCGTTATATTTTCGAATCGTTTTCGGAAAACGGTTGCCTAACTTAGTGAAACTTGAGTAGCTATTTTAGGTTAAGTCGTAGCCATTACCTTGTGTTCGATCGTGGGGTAGTTATTGTCCTAGGATGTGTTGTCGTGTAGGTTAGTGAAAGTGGAGTAGCTAACTTGAGAGTATTGGCCAGTAATTAGGCATAGTCCTTGCATTAGAGGGCTACAGGAAGGACGCATTGGTTCAACTAGGCACGTTAGGAAAGTTGGGAAATGCATTGGTTGACCAACGAGCATGGATTGTACTGTAACGACCCGACTTTTATAAGCTGTCGATTATCACGGGAATCAACATTCGGATCATTACCTTTTATGAAATATTAAACAGCTAATGAATTATAATGATCAAAATGACTCCAAAAGTCATATTATTAACTAATTAACTTGTAAAGAGTCCAAACTACTAAACATTATTCAATATGAAAAGGGAACTACTAATTATAGAGTCTAAACCCAACAAGCTAGGTCAAATCGTAATAATGATTGACCGTAAAATAAAATATGGCTCGAGTTTCTTCTAAAATCCTTTCTAGTATACAAATCCCGACCCAAAAGGCCAGGTAACCCAATCACGCTTCTCCACCATCACCTGAAATGGTGGGGTGCACCGTCAGTGGCGAGTAATTAGACTGTCCCATTTAAATGTGGAACCATAAATCATATAATAAGACAGAATCAAAACATAATAGCTCATAACATTAACTAACATTCATCAGACATCATTCAAACATCATCTTACATCAGACATACGCAGCGGAAAAATAATATAAACATATCATTACATAGAAACGTCATAAATACCCTGGTGGTTAATTATCTTTTCATATTATTACCCAAAATACCACTTTTAACCCATCTTTATAATTCCATGGACCGGTCACTATTGCTTGTAAGGATGCCCGTGTACATCCCAACTTTCCTAAAATGCGCCGGGTAGAACCCGTGTATTCTACTCGTAGCCTTCCTTTGCAAGAACTAAGCCTAAGCTATGACCATAACTCCTAACTAGCAGCCTGTGTACTACTGTTTAGACGACTACACACCCTAGAATCCAAACTTGCCTAGAAACCGTAGTAGGGCAGTGGCCTCGACTTAACCTGGTATGGCGACCCGTGTATCACATGCAGGCGTCCACTTCATAATCCTTTAATTAGATATCTTAACCTTGTAGCATGCAACGTCTTATCCTTATCCTTTAACTATCTTAATTACTTTTTATCTTAGCATTACTTATTATCTTATCGCCAGGGTCATCGTAAGACCAATAATCATAACTTATCATAGCTTATTCATATTCAAAGTCAACTTATTAATTCTAGAAGGTATTGTGTCAGACTGGTCTGACAGTAACGTTTCTGTCAGACTAGTCCCCTAGACCTGGACACATATGATTGAATCTGGACTCATATGTGTTGAACCTGGACACATATTATTAAACCTGGACATGTATTGGTAGACCATGTCACATGTTTGTAAACCTGGACACAAATTTTTAACCCTGGAAACATATTTGTAAACCTGGACACATGTTGTTAAACCTGGACGCATATTGTTGAACCTGGATACATATTGTTGAACCTGGACATATATTGTTAAACCTGGACATTTATTGGTAGACCTGGACATATATATGTAAACTTGGACACAAATTTGTAACCCTGGAAACATATTGTTGGACCTGGATACATATTGTTAAACCTGGACACATATCTGTCTAACTTGGACATATATTGTTAAACCTGGAAATCTATTTATAAACCTGATGACATTTATAAACCTGTTGAAACTTGTTTAACCTGGAACTATATTGTTAAACCTGGACAAATGTTGTTGGACCTGGACACATATTTCTTTGACCTGGACACATATTACTAAACCTGGATCCCCTATGAGTTGTTAAAAAATACAAGTGTTGGACGGTCCGACGGTCGGACCGTCCGACACAATACTTTCACTTTTTTAAATTCTCTTATCAAAATTCTATAATTGTTATAAACTTAGAAAAAATCAAATTATTCCTAAAATTACCTAATACCATTCAGCCTTCTTGAAAATAATAAACAAAAATTAATACTCTCTTTTATTCCTTTAAACAATTCAATTTAAAATTAATAACAATCAAAAATAGATTATAGATTCATCAACAACAAAAATTAATTATACATAACAAGATAAAAAATTACTCCTTTTTAACTCTATGTCATACTGTAATACCCCATATTTTCGAGGTTAGAATTTTAGGTATTTAGGTTTTAGTTCATGTCGCCTTAAAATTTTTATTTCGAAAACTATAATAAATTCCCTTTTTTATAAATGAAAATCTTCTAAAAGTTGTTTTTCGGAAATTTATGTTATTAATATTTTATAACGTTGTCAAACAGATTTCCTCTCATCTTGTTATCTTATACTTTCCCTCTAGACCTCAATCCGATAGGTTCTTAGAGCTCTATCTTATGGCAATCAAAGGTTGTGGACCAACTTAAAATTAATGTTGTGTTAATGACGAGTTGGCCAACTGGGGGTTAGAAGTAATTTTTGTCCCTTCCTGGTATCCGGACCAAAATAGTCTTCCAATGTTTCTTTGAGCCAAATTAAATTTTAACTTTGGGTTTGCGTAAATTAAAATAGTTTGAAAGTTTGAATTTAATTTAGAGGTCCAATCCTTAAATTAATCGTTTTGGGCTAAATTAGATTTTATTTTAGACTTGCTAGCTAAGAGCCCATTTAACAATTTTCTTTGTATTTGGACCAATATTAATTGGCTCAAATTTTATGATTAATCAAAATAATCTTGGGTTGGACCAAGATAAGTTGCAATGGCCTCTTTGGCCTTTCTTCTCCTCGGCTCCAAAGAAGCAATTGTATGTTTTTCTAAAGATTGTAATAATAAAGATAAGAAAATCCCTGACCGCTATCCATCTAAACCCCATTACCCACACCAAACCTAACGACGACTACCCTTAGCTACCAGTGAACAGGCGACGATTCCGGTGAACAACTTAGTGAAAACAAAGACAACAACTAACTGCAGCCTGCAGCGAAGACCGCAACCCACTGATCAACTAAGACGACAACTAGTTGCAGCCTGCAGCGAAGACCTCATCCCAGCGAATACCTCAACCATGTTCGAGAAGATATCGGTGGGTGGTGAGACTTCAACCTGCTGCGACGGCTGCCTCTCGTATATCTCTTTTGATTCCTTTTATTTCCTAGGTTATTTACTTTAGTTTGGGTCAATTTTGGGTTAAATTTCAGGTTTGGAGTTGTTGTTGCTCGTTGCTGTTCAAACGCAAACCTGAAATTTTAACTCTACAACCCTAAATTTCAGGTTTTGGAGCAGGGGAGCAAACCTGAAATTTTTATTGTTTGATTCGATCAATGTTTGATTTCTATTTGTGTTTACTTTGTTTGATTAGGTAGCCGTATTTTTGAAAGCGCAACGAAAAGAATCAGGTAAAATTGATGCTTCTGAAATACCATTTCTTTATCACCAAATTGTTTGTTTCTGCAATAGAGTACTTGTCATGACATTGGTTTTCATATTGGGTTATGAATTTTGTATGAAACTTAATGGTTTAATGCATTGTAGATTTGTAGATAGAAAAATAAACATTGGGGTTATGGATTTTGTTCATTATTTGTACCCTGTCTGGCATTAAACATTTTTCGCAACGACACTTGAGTTTTAGCAACTGTCGTAGCTAAAAATTGTTTTTCTTGTATTGCTTGTGGTAAATTATATTGATTGTATTTTGTTGTTAATTGCTTGTTGTAAATAGCTTCTGGCTTGTTTTCGATTTACATCTAAGTTGTAAATTGCTTTGTTGCATGTTGCTTGTTGCTTGTAATGTGTAAATTTTGTTGCTTGTATTGTTACTCTAATTTTGCTACTTGTTGTATAAAAAACAACTATTTTGGTTTGTTATTACTTTGTGTTGTTGGTTGTAATCGGTAGCAAGGGGGGAGGGGCCAACGTCCCAACAGGGGGGCGGGTTGGGGGGTGGTGGGTGGGGAGCAAGGGATGGTGGTAGGGGAGGAGCAAGGGTATTGGTGGGTGGGTAGCAGGGGTGTGGACAGCAGGGGGTGTGTAGTAGTAATGTTGGTGGATGGGCAGCAAGGGGGGCAGTAGGGGGTGGGCAATAGTGGTGTTGGTGAGTGGGCAGCAAGGGGGCGGTAGGGGGCCTGGTTGTGGGTGGTGGGGGATAGCAGGGGGGATCAAGTTGGGGGGTGATACGGGTAGAGGGGCAGCAGAGGTGGGGGGGTGACTTGATTTGATCTACCTTCAGCCTATCTGTGGATGTGTTGCAGCGGAGGACAACATCAGAGCCTGACAGCAGCAAGTCAGCAACTGGTTTTCTATAACCCACTCTTATGAGATATTTGTTAATAACCCACTCTTATACTACTAAATTTTTTAATGGAAACTTAAGCATAATATTAATTTATCACCCATTCTTATACATTTTGCCACCAATTCCACAACCTCCTTTTTCATGTTCGGACACCAATAGGTCTTTTTCAAACCCTTATACGATTTGTCCCGTCCAACGTGAATCAAATAAGGTGTATTTTGACCTTCTTCCATGATCTTCTTCTTCAAATCCCCACACTTCTTTAGTAGGCACCATTTCCCTTTGAACCTCAAACTTCCATCCTCACGGATCTCTAATTCCTTCGCTTTTCCCTGCTTCATAGCCTCACGAATCCTATCTAACTTCTCATCTCCTTCCTTATTCGCCTTGATCTCGTCACTCTAGCTACACTACAAGGTAGAAGCCTTATAGCAATAGCCAAAAAGTGTTGCTATAGCCCTGGTTTTTGTTACTAAAGCCCTATGGCAATGGTTTAAAAACCGCTACCAATAGGTGGCGTTGCTAAAACTTTCTTGCAACCTTTTTTTTGCATAAGGCAACACTTTTAGAAACACTGTTGCCATAAATATCTTTAGCAACACTTTTATTTAGCAACACTTAAAGATTAGAGGCACAAGGATTTAACGAGGTTCGGCTTCTCAATAAGCCTACGTCCTCCACTCTCACACCAATATTACTATTCAAATCTGAAGAATAACAAAGGTTACACACTCAATTGAATGCTGCAACTATGTAACAAGAAATTCTCCAACTGTTAACTCTAACAGTTCACTCGGTGCTCACAGAGCACTCCCCAACCACTTCCCTCTAAGTGTTTCAAATACAAATACCAATTTCTCCATAAGTTATCTCTTGAAGATGAATATGGAGATATTTTTGCTCTAAGGATGAACTTATGAAAATATGGCTTCTTTTCCTTTTGAGAGAAAGAGGGTTTTTAGGGTTTTTGTAAGAGTTGGTATTTTTGCAAATGAAAACCGTTACCCTAATTGTGCATGTGAGAGTTGCTTAAATTGTATATTCAGATCAGGTGTCAATAGTACAATAGTACTAAATCAGACTTTATTCCCTTCCACTTATTGCAGTGGGTTAGTGGAAGGTACACTAAAATTCAAAGAGGTACGTTGCATTAAATGAGCTGATTGAATATTTTATTTTAGCAAATATTCCAAATCCTAAGTAATCAATATTAATCATTTGAATTTCAAAACACTTTGGTACTAAAATATTAAGACTGATTACTTAAGTGCACGTGTGTAATACTGAGGTCTATTTCCACAGTGGTCTCAGCATTACTAAGTTTATGTCTGATAAAGAGGACTGTTCTTTGATTGTTCTCTTTACTGGACATAAACTTCAACTTTTATTGCTTCTTTTCATTTATACCTCAGCCTTACATCCCTAAGTTCATTTTTAAAAAAAGATCCTAATTTACAAAAATTTAAAGGCTCCAAGATCTTGGCTTCTAATCTTCATGTATCTCAAGGCTCTGATGTTCTTCACTTTAAAACTTGCCTTGATGTATCCTAACTTGATTCAACCTGTTTATAAACAAACATACATAACAATCAAGTATAAAGAACTGGTTTGTCATCACTCAAATCAAACATGATTCAACAATTTCCCCCTATTTGATGATGACAAACCATGATGTTCCCCCTGAGAACAGTAACCAATTGTTTCAGTTAAAACAATTGTGCAGAGGAACCGGTCTTGCACTGTGCCTGCAGTCAGACTCATAATCTAAGAGAATTAAAGCACAAAATTGACTAAAGCACAATTAGACTGATTAATAGGTCAGTCAACTCATCGCATTACTTAATATTTATTGAGTTACAAAATTCAGACCTGTAAACTGCAAGACTTATCAATATCAAGTGTAGCAAAAAAAAAAAATGTCATTTCACTTGGAAGATATATGATGAGCCCAAGTTATACCATGTTTTAAGTTTTTTTTTAATGCTTTGTTTTTGTAATTTAGGTCATTCTCCTTAGTGTTTACATTACTTTGAGCTTTATGTGAAGTTCAGAGTTTATGATGTAAACTAGTTTAACATACAACTTTTGGCTTAAAAAAAGAACAAGTGAAAGCAAGATTTTGTACATCAAAATGCAGCAAGACTAACTTCAAACTCTCATAACTCCCGATCTAGAAATTATATTGAAGTGATTCAAATTGTTGGTTGTATATCTCTTCAAGAGCTTTCCAACGGTAGCTCATATACCTATTGTTGCCAAGGAACAAGAGAGTTATGGCATTTTAGTCTGAGTTGTGTGTGTAGCCTATTGCTGCCAGCGCCCTTGATGTAGTGAGGTCCTTTCAAAAGGCGCTTCCAACGCCATGTGTTAGCACCCTACTCTGTTTCGCCGACTTTAATCCACTTGCACCATAGCTTTATTGCTTTTTCTTCCACTTGCTCCTGGCTTATTGTCTTTAACTTTGGTTCCTCTTAAATAGTAATGATGCTCCTTTAATAATTGTTGTAAAATATCTTCGCAAGGAGTATCATCTTTTTCTTCTTCCCTTTGTTTTATAAATAGAGGAAAATGAGCTAAATGTAAAGACATGCTTGATTCACTAGTAGAAAAATCCCCTATTAATATCGTTTTTTTAGCTTATTAGTATCGTTTTTCACACGATACTAATAGAGGCGTTAGTAATAGAGAATTCTATTAGTATCGTTTGTGAAAAACGATAGTAATCGATACTATTAGTATCGTTTTTAGTAAAAAACGATAGTAATAGAGAGCCTATTACTATTGTTTTTTCATAAAAACGATACTAATAGAGAGTCTATTAGTATCGTTTTTTTACTAAAAACGATACTAATAGACTCCATATAATACTAATATTTTTTTTATTTAAATTTATATTTGATTTTTGGGCCGAAAATATATATATATATATAAATATGCATCCTTTTGGCATTATCTGCAACCCGATTCAATTCTGTATAATGTACAATAATATAATATTTTTTTAATTAATTAAAATTTTAAACGACACATATATAATAGAAGTTCGATGTATCTATTCATATAAAATATAGTTTACAAGAACGTTGGATACGATCGATGTTTACGAAGTAACTATAAATAAAATGTATAAATAATGTGCTACTAATACAAATTTTATTTAATTAGGATCGGACATGCAATAAGAAATTTAGCCTGAAGAACCTCGCCCATTGCTCGCGAACCTCATCCAACTCTCCTTTGGTATATGGGGCAGATCTTCGAATGTAGTCCTTCAAAATCAAAGATTGAAAAAAAAACATATGAGTAATGTTATAGACGCCATCTTGCTTAGACTTTTAGGGCCACAATATTTGCAAACTAAAAAAAAAAGATGTTCTGTTGTAGACCTACCTAAGCTATGACGGGCAAATGAAAGATAATTTGCACTAAATTAAACTTAGAGTAATCTTAGCTTAAAACCTGATTTGCTACTTTTTTAAGTTTTATCCATGTTCTATATCATTCAAGAAACATTAAATGACTTATTTGCATGTGTTTGGCAGAAAATAGGGTGTTTTGAACAAATACAAGATAAACACAGTTATTTTAGCTATTTTTGGGGTTTTCATGGCAATTTTCCTACCAACCAACCTATATCCTGCTTTTAAGGTTTATCCATGTTCTATATCAATCTTATAAGCATTAAGTGACTTATTTGCATGTGTTTGTGCGGAAATATCACGTTTTGGAACAAAAACAAGACAAATATGACATTTTTTTATGGTGTTTTCGTTTCCATATTCCTACCAATTAACATATATACTGTTTTTAAGGTTTATCTATGTTCTATATCATTCGTGCAATCATTAAATGACTTATTCGCATGTGTTTGGGCGAAAATAGGGCGTTTTAGAACAAAATCAAGGCATATAAGTCATTTTGGCTAGTTTTTTGTGTTTTCGTTCCCATGTTCCTACCAATCAACCTATATACTGTTTTTATGGTTATCCATGTTCTGTATCATTCATGTACGCACTAAATGACTTATTTGCATCTATTTGGGCAAGAATAGGGCATTTTGGAACAAAAATAAGGCATATAGGTCATTTTTGGTAAGATTTTGGTGTTTTCGTTCCAATGTTCCTACCAATTAACATAAATATTGTTTTTCAGGTTTATCCATGTTCAATATCATTCTTGTAAATATTAAATGACTTATTTGCATGTGTTTGGGCAAAAATATGGCATTTTGGAACAAAAATAAGAAGCATAGGTCATTTTTGGCTAGTTTTTAGGTGTTTTAGTTCCCATTTTCCTATCAATCAATATATATATTGTTTTTAAGGTTTATCCATGTTCTATATTATTCTTGTAAGCAATAAATGACTTATTTTCATGTGTTTGAGGGAAAATATGGCGTTTTGGAACAAAAACAAGGAGCATATGTTACATGTTTATTAATTACTAGATAATACCCGAGCAAATGCTCGGTTTATTTAACTAAGGTAGTTATTTCTTGTATATAAATTATGGAAAGCATGCATTTAATACTATGGTATATAATAAGTTGGGAGGGAAAATAAGAGTTTAAGGGGGAAATTTTTTTCAAGTGGCTTGCATTTTAGTATGTAGTATATATTAGAGTGACGCGATTGGGATCTCATGCCACAACTACGCCCCCGTTTAAGAATCTAATCATTTACCATGTTAATGGGCACCCATCCCCCATTCATGATCGACATAGTTAGATTTAAATCCTTGAGACGGCCCGCGCAAGCGACAGTGAGATTGTGTAAAGCGATAAGCAAGAGTGTTTAAAATTAAAATCATGTGATTGGTTACATGTTTATTAATTATTAGAGTGACGCGATTGGGATCTCATGCCACAACTACGCCCCCGTTTAAGAATCTAATCATTTACCATGTTAATGGGCACCCATCCCCCATTCATGATCGACATAGTTAGATTTAGATCCTTGAGACGGCCCACGCAAGCGACACTGAGATTGTGTAAAGCGATAAGCAAGAGTGTTTAAAATTAAAATCATGTGATTGGTTACATTCATTTAAGCAAAAGCAAAGCAAAGAAAGCAAGTGAAACAAAAGGAACAAAACCAAAACCAAAGTAAAACAAAAACAAAATAAAACAGGAGTAATTCAAAAGAAATTAAAACAAATCAAGAGAATTGAACCACAAGGCAAGCAAATTAGGAACATAATTCCCAAAATCATCAAATAAGGTTGTGGCACAACGCCATCAACCATCCAGTGTCCTCAAGTCGGGAACCTCTTGCTCCTAACAAAGAAAACATCCTCAAACTATCGTCTCAATCCTATATCTAATCCTAAAAAACTAAGCAACCAAGAAATAAAAGGGGAGTTGGAAAGAACTCACCGAGGCATCACCATCTTCAACTGTTTTACCCTCTCCATCATAATTCATTCTAGCATAAATAAAAAAACAAAAACCAATAAGGACATGGGATTAAAGCATAAAGCACCAAAATAACATAGAATCTCATTACCTGACTAAAATCATGAGAGCAAGCTTCTACCACCTCTAGCAAACGTGTCCTTCACCTTTTTTTGTATACTAAAGCACAAATTAGAGGGGGAAAGGGGGCAAAACGTAAACAAAATTATTAAAGCACAAATTATTAGCCATGATTCAAACTTAAGAATACAATAGTTCCCAAAAGCTTATCCTCTATATTCTTAACTCACTCTCCTATACACGTAGGCCTGCTAGTTGCTAGAAATAGATATGACTCCAAATGCATTAATAATCTTCCATAACTCTGCACCTTTCAGCAAACAGTGGCCTTTTGGAAAAAATTATACAACCGATTATTCTTAACCCAAACAATCTGATAATTTTGAGTTAAAAGTAATTTGATCACCCCCAACCTTACATGCCAAGTTTGAAAATAAACTAAAATCACCCCCAACAATCTAAACAATTGTATTTCCATGCCTAAGGATGAGAAAGTTTGAGGAAATAAAGTAAACTTACAGCCCAAGACCAGAATCCAGAAGCAATTCGTCAGAGAGAAGGCATGGTGTTCGTGACTTGTAAAGCTCGTGGTTGAACAAAGCTTCAGCAGTAGCACTCTCGAGCTTCAGTGACGAAACCCTAGACTCGACCACTTCCTTTGAACCTTTGTTCACTATATCCTTGTGCTCAATTGGCCAAATCTGAACCTAGGGTTACAGAGGTTGACGAATTCGCGAACCTGACATAGAACCACACCCCAATTGAATCAACACATTAAAACCTAGATCCCTCAGCACCCTTTAAAGATGGAAAAACGAGAATGGAGCAGCCTACTTATCGTCCCTCCTACCATGGCATGGTAGCTGTGAAAAACCGACAACAGCCAAAACCATGGCAGGGAAGAAAACCAAATCACCCTTTGCTCTCTTTCTCTCTTTCCAATTTAGTATCGGTTTTTGGTGTTGAGGCGTGCAGTGTGGCTGTCTTTTTTTTTTTTACAAAAATTTATACTAGTATCGTTTCTAATAGAAACGAAACTAATCCATACTCTATTACTATCGTTTCTAATAGAAACGAAACTAATCCAAATGCTATTACTATCGTTTTTTTTTTAAAATGATACTATTGTCCTTTATTAGTATCGTTTTTAATAAAAACGATACTAATGACTTCTCTATTACTATCCTTTTCACCAAAAACGATACAATTATAGCATTATTACTATCGTTTTTCAAATAAACGATACTATTGGGGCGATACTAATAGACAATTTTCTACTAGTGATTACTAAGATCTTTCATCTATAATATTTATTTCTTCTCATTTTCTTCTTCTTCTTCTTGTTCTTCTTTCTTTTGATCTTTACATCTTCACTTGAGGATATAGTTCTTCTTTGGGAAAGTGGAAGAATGCTATTAACAATGTTTATATACGAATCACTTCTTCTACACTGTTTTACTTAATTATTGTCTAATTTATGTCTAATTTTATGATCTTAAACTTGCCTTAATTAGGTGATCACCTAGTTAATGAAAGTTGATGGTCTAAAGCTGATTTTTGGAAATGAAAGCGTATTCTTGGTAACCTTAAATCCATGAAGCAACCAAATTCCCTTAAATTCAACTTAGTCTTCACTTTTAGAACTTAGCGAAATTGACAAATTGCAACTTAGTAAAATTGACACTTTACCAAGAGGTTCACTTAGTAAAGCTAAATCTTGGTTTGATTGAATTTGAAAAATTAGACAGGTTAACTGGAGTTCGGCCAAACAATAGTTAATTCTTTCGGGTTTTCTATTTCTTAAAGCTTTTCTTCACTACGTATTCTTTGAACAATTAGGGTTAGGTAATTTACGATTTATGTTTCCTAACTAAACTAAAGGAAAACTGAGGATGCGATCCTTAACGAGATTTATTCAAGTAGTTGAGTAGAGTTGAAGTGGTTCTATAAGTAAACCTGTTTTGAGTATATTTCCACCGAACCAATTTTAAATTTTCCTTATTTAATTTCTGTTTTAGCTTAGTTTGACCAAACCACCCTCTTTCTTTGTTATTCATGTTGAATAAAATGAAAGCATTAGCTCAACCAAAACAGATGAAATGTTCAATGATGTCAACCCTATTCCCCTTGTTCGATAACCCCCACTCTTATTACAAAGGGGGTTTTATTTGTCTTAGAGACTGAAAAAAATCCTCTTCGTCAATATACTTCCAGCTGGGATGGATAGGAGCATTTGATCTAAATTCAAAACACTCCTAGGAATAAAGCTGGGCCATCTCTAACAAGGTCTGAACCTTGTTCATGTTGCTACACAAGTTACTAGGAACTTCATATGTTCCATTCCCCCTTTTGGCATCATCAAATGACAAAACATTGATATATCATAGTAAATTAGGGAAAGTTAACAGATAAAGGCAACACAAGCTAAAGCAAAACAACATTCTAAATATGTTATACTAATTAGTTTGTACCTGCAACTCACAATCCCAACAGTTCAATGCAAACACAAGTTTAAAATTATACAGACAAGAACCACTTTGCAAACTTGCAAAATGTTTCGCAAACTGGTGAAAACCAAAACCAATTAAATTGTTCAGAGAAACAAAATGGAAAAAGGTTTGATTAATTGGTTAGAAGGGTAGGGGGGATAAGTCAAGAAGAGTTGGAGTTAGTGTCCTCCTCAGAACTCTCAGACGAGTCCTCATCATCATCTTCAACACTCTTCTCCTTCTTCTTCTGGGAAGTGGTAACAGTTTTATGCGGATGTTAAGGAATTTCCGATGATTGAGTTTGATGTGATTTTTGGCAGGAATTGGTTATCAATATTTCAAGCGGCCATAAGATGTCGAGATCAAGCTACTATGTTACGTGGACCTAAATGTAAGCGAGTAACATACTCCGACACTTCGGTGAAGAAAGGAGTAAGGCTGGTTTCGGTACTTCAAATGAGAAACATGCGACTTAAGGGTGAGACGGTGTACTTGTGTCAACTTAGGGACACAACTCAAGAAGTAGAACTTTATACCATTCCTATAGTAGGTGAGTATGCAGATGTGTTTGTCGAAGAGCTACCAGGAATTCCTCCAGAGAGGGATGTCGAGTTCTGTATTGATCTTTTGCCCGGTACAGCACATATCTCCCGAGCTCCTTATCGCATGGCCCCGACAGAGCACAAAGAGTTGAAGTCTCAACTCCAAGAGCTCATCAACAAGGGTTTTGTTCGGCCGAGTGTGTCGCCTTTGGGTGCTCCGGTCTTATTCGTCAAAAAGAAGGACGGAAGCATGCATCTCTGCATTGATTACCAAGAGCTTAAAAAGGTAACCATAAAGAATAGGAATAATTACATTAATAGGTACCAACTATTCCACTTTTTATTTTATAGGTACCAACTTTTGATTATTCACCAGCAACACGAACTATTACATAAAGTTGCAATGATAGGTATATGACCTAAATATTGTTACAATTTATAGGTCATTCATACCTATTTATATGTCATTCATACCTATCGTTGCAACTTTATGTAATAGTTCGTGCTGCTGGTGAATAATCAAAAGCTGGTACCTATAAAATAAAAAGTGAAATAGTTGGTACCTATTAATGTAATTATTCCTAAAGTATAAGTATCCTTTTCTAAGAATAGAAGATTTGTTTGATCAACTTAGAGGAGCAAGTGTATTCTCTAAAATAGATCTTCGATCAGGTTATCATAAAATCCCAGTCAGATCAGAATACATTCCTAAAAATGCTTTTCGCACAAGATAGGGACACTATGCGTTCGAGGTTATGCCATTTGGACTTTCCAATGCTCCGACGGTCTTTATGGATCAAATGAATCGAACCTTCCATCATTGACTTGATGTGTGCATGGTTATCTTCATCGATGATATTTTGATATATTCAAAGGATGAGGTTGATCACGAGAAGCATCTGCGGTTGGTGGTTGATATTCTACGAGCACAACGATGGTTTGCAAAATTGACCAAGTGCGAATTCAGGCTCCGAGAAGTGGCTTTCCTTGGTCATGTTATTAACAAAGACGGTGTCAAGGTGGACCCAGAAAAGGTCAAGACCAATTCTAGAATGGAGTAGTCTGAAGAATGTGGCCGAGATTCGGAGTTTCCTCGGTTTAGCAGGGTACTATCAAAGATATGTTAAAGACTTCTCCAAGATAGCCCAACCCATGACTAGTCTCTTGAAGAAAGAGAACAAGTATGTGTGGACGAACTCGTGTGAAGAAGCATTTCAAGCCTTGAAATAGAGTTTGGTATCGGCTCTTGTTCTTGCATTGCCGGATGATAGTTTGAGCTATGAGGTCTATAGTGATGCGTCCAAGCATGGATTGGGATGTGTCTTAATTCAGAATGGAAAGGTGATTGCATATGCTTCCAGACAACTTCAGGTACATGAGAGAATTATCCTACTCACGATCTTGAGTTGGCGGCGGTAGTGTTTGCTTTAAAAATCTGGAGACATTACCTATATAGTGCGACGTGCAAGATGTTCACCGACCATAAAAATTTGAAGTACATCTTCACGCAAAAAGAGGTCAATATGAGGAAACAAAGGTGGCTCGAGTTGATAAAGGATTATGATCTCACCTTAGACTATTGTGAAGGAAAGGCAAATCGAGCAGTGGATGAACTTAGTATCAAGAACCAATCCAGCAACTGTAATCTTGTCCTTCCTGCTGAATTGTGCGTTAATCTTTAACATTTAGAGGTTGAGTTAGTTACTAGCAAGTAGCAACTGCTCCCATGAGTACCTTTGTGCCATGCGTATGGAGCCCAGCTTGTATCAGGAATTCCGAACCAAGCAAAAGGAAGACCTATAGTTGGAGAAGATTCGAGAAGCTAAATTACAAGGCAAGGCTGAGGACTTTGTAATTAGCTCGGATGGTAGTTTGAGATTTCATAACAGGTAATGAAATTTTAAACTTTGAATAATTTTGCTCATTTGATTTAAGTGTTATTTGTAACCTTGATTTTCTTTCCTAAGTTGGTGTGTTTGAAAGCATGCGAACCTTCGGAATAAGATCATGGAGGAGGCTCATAACACTCCTTATTTCGTACATTCGGGAGGCAGGAAGCTCTACAAGGATTTCAGGGTGCATTTCTGGTGGCCCGGTATGAAGCAAGAGATTACGGAATTTGTTGCTCAATGTCTCACATGTCAAAAAGTTAAGATCGAGCATCAACGAACGGGTTTTCTACTGCAACCATTGCCCATTCCTACATGGAAATTTGATTCTATCTCCATGGATTTCGTGGTGAGTTTACCGACGACGACTCAGGGGTTAGATGCAGATTGGGTAATACTAGACCGGTTGACCAAAGTTGCGAGATTTATTCCTATGAAGAGAACTTGGTCCATGGAAGAGATGGCTGAAGCCTATACACGAGACATTGTTCGGTTGCACGGGATGCCCAAGGACATCGTGTCAGATCGGGATCCTCGGTTCTTGTCTCAGTTTTGGAAGTCTCTTCAAGAGGCTTATGTTACTAAGTTGAATTTGAGTACGACTTTTCATGCAGCGACAGATGGTCAGACGGAGAGGACTATTCATGCAGCAATCATGGGTGAAGTCATTGAGTCTGGTTGAGTTATCCTACAACAATAGTTATCACTCGAGTATTAAGATGACGCCATATGAGGCGTTGTACGAGCGCAAGTGTTGTAGTCCCATGTGTTGGAGTGACATTAGTGATGATTTGGTCATTGGTCTGGAACATATATTAGGGAGACCGTGGGACTTATTCGGGTGATTCGGGCTAACTTCAAGCGGCTCAGTGTCGGCAAATGGCTTATGCGGATCGACGAAGAAGGCCCTTGGTTTTTCAAGAGGGTGATAAGGTCTTGCTCAAGGTAACGCCGATGAAGGGTGTGGCACGATTTCGGTAGAAGGGCCATCTCAGGCCTAGATATGTTGGTCCCTATGAGATTCTTGAGCGGGTTGGTGAGGTAGCGTATCGATTGGTTTTTCCACCGGAGTTGTCAAAGGTTCATAATGTCTTCCACATAACTCAGCTTCAGAAGTACTTGAGTGATCCCTCTCATGTGGTGACCATTGATTTCGTGGCTCTTAAGCCGAATCTCTCTTTTGATGAAGAGCCCGTTCGGATTTGGGATCGGCAAGACCGACAGTTGTGATAGAAGGTAGTGCCTTTGGTTAAGGTAATATAAAGGAGCAATTAGTCCAAGGAGGCTACTTGGGGGACTGAGTCATCTATGCGAGAGAAGTACCCCGAGCTTTTTCAATCGGGTTAGTTCTCCATTGTTGTTGCTTGATGAATTGATTGCTTATCTGTTGTGTATTCCAGAGAAGTAACCCGAGCTTTTTCAATCAGGTGTGTTCTCCATTATTGTTTCTTGATTGATTGATTGCTTATCTGCTGTGTGATTTTTTTTGTCTGATTGTTGTGTGAAACTTCTTTGGACCGTGACGAAAGAATCGCTAAATAAGAACTTTCATTTTTTTGTGCAGTTCGTGCGCAAGAAAATCCTCACCCGCGCGCCGCCCGAAATTTAGTATTTTCCCCATTAATTTTAGCCCGTTGCCCAGAACTGGCCGATTGTTGCGATAAATTTCGGAGATTATCACAACAAAAAAATAAGCCTCGGCCGACCGCCTTTTACCGACCATTAACGGTCGGTATTTAAATTTACCGACCATCTTCGGTCGGCAAAAGGAGGTCGGTGTATAATTAGTCGGTAAAATTTTTTTACTGACCGACTCTCCGTCGGAAACAATTTACCGACCATTTACCAACTAAATAAAAAGGTTAAAAGAAAAATATTGGGAAGCTATGTTTCGACCACCTGGCGGTTGGAACATAGCTCCTTCCAGCAATTTTTTTTTCGGTCGATGTTTTCCGACCGCCACCGACACCTAATAGGTCGGAAATTTTTTTCCCGACCATCATGATGGTCGGTAACATTTTTTCAACTTTTTTCCGTCGGTGACGGTCGGTATTTTCCGACTAAATTATATTCGGTCGGTAAAATCGGTCGGCCGAACCAGATTTTCTTGTTGTGTATATTTTCTTAAGGAGGGGTGACTGTACTATCCTAAAATTTTGGATATTAATTTTTTATGATATTTTATTTCTTAGAATAATATTTGGAATTTTTAGTTCCTAATTATTTAATTTTGGGCCAAGTCAAAAATTAATCATTATTAGTCATGTTTAAGTGCAAATGGCCCATTAGCACCTGTTGGCCCATTTTTCTAACCCCATAACCGACCCCCGTTGTTTATTGGCTCAATTGCCAATTGTTTTCTATTCACACCTAACTAACTTCTATAAATAGGAGGTGTTAGTAAGGCTTTGAGATCATTTTCTCATTTAATCATATTTTGCTCACATTCAAACTAAACACACTCCATCGAACTCCCTCCATTTCACATGCCTACTTTCATCCAAAACTTAAAGATTCATATCCCATTGATCTTTAAGTGTTTATGGTGGTGTTTGTGCTCGCGTGGTACGGTGGTTTGTGGCAGGGCCGTGTGCAAGTGCTCTTGGCTGGCCGTGCGGCGGTGGTCATGGTGATCGAAGGGTGTCGTGTTCTTGTTGCGGTGGTCTTCACAGTGGTTGTTCAATTGATTGGCTCGTGTTGTATTTTGTTGTTGCTTGTTTTCTTGATTGTTTTTGGTTGCCGCATTATTCCAGGTAACTAGATTATTTCATTTAAATTTGTAATTCAATCATGAAATATAATATAGCAATTTAATTAGATTTCATGTCTAGGATTTGTTTAATTATTCATGAATTATAGTATGAATGTTGATTAAATTTTTTACCATGTTCATGTTGGATTTTTCGTGTTGCATGGAAGTAGTTTTGATTAGTTTTGTTCTTCTTGGTGATTCTATGATGATATTTTAGATATTTGAGTTAGATTTCATGTTTAGACTTTGTTCATGATTAGTTTATTATGTGTAAGATTTTCGTGAATTTATGAGTGTTTTTAGTAGAATTTTGTTGTTCTTTATGAATCTTGGGAAAAAGATTTTGTTGAATAAGTTTCTTGAATAGTTTTGATGTTTTTCTTGATGATTCTTGAATTTCTTGATGAATCTTGGTGAATCATGATATTTCTTGATCTATCTTGATAAATCTGGAATGTTCTTGTTGATTCTTGGACTTTCTTGGTTGTTCTTGATAATGAATCTTGAAAGGATTTTACGTTCTTGAATGGTTATTCTAAGTTATTGTTTTACGTAGTTTTCTTGTTTTTTCGATTGAAATCTTGAAGTTAATATTTTCAAGTTTTGTATCGGTCTTGATGATCGTGTCGTTATGATGTCGAATTTATTTTCGAAAGTCAATCTCCTAACTTAGTGAAACACGAGTAACTAAGATGGGTTAAGTCGAAGCCGCTACCTTGTGTTCGATCATGGGGTAGTCAGTGTCCTAGGATATGTTATCGTATGGTTAGCACTAGTAGAAAAATACATTTTTGCTGCACTTCATTTGCGGCGGATTTAAGCATATGCAGCAAATAATAATACATTTGAGATTTAATGTATTATTATGTTTATATTTGTTGCATTCTGTAATAAAGACCCCCGGAAATAACAATCTAATTTCTTTTGCTGCATAACCACATTACAACTGCGGCAAATTCAACTAAGTTTTTTTTTTAAAAAAAAAAAATTCATTTTCCATTTTTTTCTTTTTTTTGAATGTTTTTTTTTGAATGGTTTTCCATTTTTTTCTCATATACCTTTTGTAACACCCCGCATTTTAGCAAAGACATTATTAGTGATAACGTCATAAAAAGGTAGTGACTAATTGATTTACAAAGCAAGAAAATAACTAAAACTCGTTGAAATAATACTTATTATTATTATTAATTGAATCTCAATTACAAAAGGCTAAACTAAACCCAAAACAAGCCTTAAAATTAGAAATAAAACCTAATGCAAAAGCAAGAAATGGAAAACAGGGCCTAGACGCTCATACGCTCATCAACTCATCCTGCAATTAGCTTCTAACCTGTTTACCTGCAAAATAAAAATTGGGGGTCCATCATCAGTGGCGAGTAATTATACTGTCCTACTTAGAAGTAGGACCACATTACATAGAAGAACAGGGTTAGAACACAGGAACGACAACAAACACAGGATACCAATTCAATCATCAGAATTAGCAGCGGAATCAACCATCAGCGGATACCGATTCAGTATCATTAACGACAAATTAGCACACACACTTTTCAACATACATAAATACAATTTCAATATCAAGACAACACTCAATCTACAACCGATAACAAGACTAACAACAAAGGACTTGCCCCGCACGATTCATCACTGATGAACCGATAGACCCGCAGGGTTTATCACCGATAAACCGATAGACACACGATCTTCAACCGTTCGTCACGACTCTGACACACAATCAAACACACAAGATTTGCCCCGCAGTATTCATCACCGATGAACCGATAGACCCGCACGGTTTATCACCGATAAATCGATAGACGCTCGGTCACCGCTCGACACGAATCGACTCGACAAGACTCAAAAGACACCATACAAAATTATCACACGAGCCATCATACATCATCACGCATATCAATCATCAAGCAAAAACTAAACCAAACTAAAATCCAAGCTTACCCATATACATACACGTATAAAATAACAAATAAAGAAAAAAAAAATGCAAACTTGTTTTCTTTTATGGAAATATAGGAGTACAAAAGTCAATGCTTTCTTGCTTAATTATTATCAATGACGTGCATTCATAAACAAGTTCCATACTCTGCTCTAATTGATTAAATCAACAATTACATCCAGATTACATGTATCAATCATCAAGGAATTACACGGTGCAAGTGCTCTTGAAAGTACATCATGGTTTGCAAATAAACTATTCAAAATTCATATTTATACACGCACATAATCGATCCAACAACAACAGTCCGAGGCTAATTAATTGCTTCAAGAATTATCAAGTAAAGATCACACAAGGCGAAATTCACATAAAGATCCATCAAGATTCAAGTTTCAAGATGAATCATAAGAAACTCATATAATACTCGACAAACATAGGTAAAGAAACTACACCATCTAATCCTATTATTCTATATAATCTAATCCTAATCCTAAGTAGAATAGCTAGTTACCTTTTGATTGATTTGGAGAGGTGAAAGCAAAATTTTGATTGATTATTTTTGGGAGAAAACCGTGAAGGGAAAAGGGAGAAAAGAATGAAGTTGTTTTTGAGTTTGATCAAATATTGACTAAGGAGAAAAGGGTGGGTTTTTAGGATAATTATAGATTTAGGTTTACTAGGTTTTAGGAATTAGTTTAGGGTGTAAATTAAGGGGGGAAAAATAGACAAGGGGACCGGCTAGGAGAGTTAAAATAGGGGTTTGGGGTTCCTAAAATTTAGTAGGGTTGTTAGGAGAGAAAAATAGGATTTTTTAAAAATTAGTTAAAATAAATATAAATTTTTAATTACGAAAGATAAAACAAATTGATTAAGAAAAAGGAAAATAAAAGGGCCGGCTAGGAGGGTCAAACATGGGTTTTGGGCTTGATCAATCAAATAAAAATTAAGTCTTTGGGTCCAGATCGGAAGATTAAGACTTAAAGGCTTAATTTGACACGAAATTTTATGGCCCAAAAATCCGGGTCGTTACACCTTTAATTATTCTTTCACACACAACCCAACTCTTGAACATTTATTGGACAAAAAACATTTTCTTTTTTTGATTTTAAAGAAAAAACTGTTTTCTTAGAAGTATAATTCTATTTGTAATCTTTCACCCTCATCTATTTATCTCTCTCTCACCGTCTCAACCCTAATCTTTCACCCTCCTCTCTTTCAACTACACTTTCCTCCTCATCCGCCGCTTCCATCATCTTTACACTACAAGAAAAAGGCCATTTTGCGACCGAATTTATCGACCGACAGAAATATTGGCCGCAAAAATTACTTTAGCGACTACTACACACTAGTAGTCTCAAACTTTGCGACAAAAAACTTATTGGTTTCTAAGTGGTCTCTAAATAGCGACCGAATTAATATTTTAGCGACTAACTGTTACTAACTGGTAGTAAAATATTCTATTTTAATAATCTAGTGACTACAAAATTTTATTTTAGAGACAAATTTTATGGTGGTCGCAATTTTTCTTTTTAATAAAAAAAAACTCCTTGTCTACTCTAAAAAATAACACAACTCTTGGTTAAAAGCCTAAAAACTCAAATAGAATGATATCATAACAACAACAACCCACTCTTTGTTAAAAGCCTAAAACCCCAAACTCTCACTAATAATATATAGTAATAATAAAGATAAGAAAATCCCTGAAACCTATCCATCTAAACCCTATTACCCACACCAACCCTAACGACGACTACCCTTAGCTACCAGTGAACAAGCGGCGATTCCGGTGAACACCTTAGTGGCAGCAAATACAACATCTAACTGTAGCCTGCAGCGAAGATTGCAACCCACCGATCAGCTAAGACGAAAACTAGTTGCAGCCTGCAGCAAAGACCTCATCCCAGCGAATACCTCAACCATGTTCGAGAAGATATCGGTGAGTGGTGGCGACTTCAACCTGCTGAGATGGCTGCCTCTCGTATCTCTCTTTTGATTCCTTTTATTTCCTAGGTTAGTTACTTTAGTTTGGGTCAATTTTGGGTTGAATTTCAGGTTTGGAGTTGTTGTTGCTCGTTACTGTTCAAACGCAAACCTGAAATTTCAACTCTACAACCCTAAATTTCAGGTTTGGAGTAGGGGAGCAAACCTGAAACTTTTATTGTTTGATTCGATCAATGTTTGATTTCTATTTGTGTTTACTTTGTTTGATTAGGTAGCTGTATTTTTGAAAGGGCAACGAAAAGAATCAGGTAAAATTGATGCTTCTGAAATACTATTTCTTTATCACCAAATTGTTTGTTTCTGCAATAGAGTACTTGTCATGACATTGGTTTTCATATTGGGTTATGAATTTTGTATGAAACTTAATGGTTTAATGCATTGTAGATTTGTAGATAGAAAAATAAGCATTGGGGTTATGGATTTTGTTCATTATTTATACCCTGTCTGGCAAAAAACATTTTTCGCAACGACACTTGATTTTTGGCAACGACGTTTGTTGTTGCTGAAAATTGTTTTTCTTGTAGTGTTTGTTGTAAAGTGAAAATAGCTTGTTGTAAATTTCTCGTATTTTGTTGTTAATTGCTTGTTGTAAATAGCTTGTTGTTTGTTTTTGATTTAGATCTAAGTTGTAAATTGCTTTGTGGCTTGTATTGTTACTCTAATTTTGCTACTTGTTATATAAAAAAACAACTATTTTGGTTTGTTATTACTTTGTGTTGTTGATTGTAATCGGTAGCAAGGGGGGGAGGGGCCAACGGCCCAACAGGGGGGCTGGTTGGGGTGGTGGTGGGGGGTGGGGAGCAAGGGATGGTGGTAGGGGAGGAGCAGGGGTATTGGTGGGTGGGAAGCAGGGGCTGTGTAGTAGTAATGTTGGTGGATTGGCAGCAAGGGGGGCAGTAGGGGGTGGGCAATAGTGGTGTTGGTGGGAAGGCAGTAGGGGTGTTGGTGGGTGGGCAACAAGGGGGGCAGTAGGGGGCCTGGTTGGGGGTGGCGGGGGATAACAGGAGGGATCTACTTGGGGGGTGATACGGGTAGAGGGGCAGCTGAGGTGGGGTGGTGACTTGATTTGATCTACCTTCTTACTTGTTGATATAACCACATGTTATTGATTCATGGATATGCAAAAAGTTTATGTTGTTTTATTTTTTGTTGTGGTATACGGTGTGCAGGGTGCTGGTTGGGGGTGGCGGGTGGCTGGTACTGTTTTTCGCTGGTGCTGGTTGCAAGATCGCTAAATATTGTGGGCCAACATCGGCGAGGTTTTAGGTTGAGGTATGTCCTGTTCGTTAGATTAGATGAATTTTCTTACAATTCTAGGTTCAAATTTATGAATTTTTGGTTTTGGGTTCGAAATTGTTTGAAAGTTCAAATTAATGGTTTCGTGTTCGATTTTTGGGTTAGGGTTTAAATTTTTTATTAGAATTCATGTTGTTAGGGTAATATTCAAAATTTGAGGTAGAACTAGAAATATGTTATCTTAGTTGTTATATATCAAACCTTTTCTTCTCTTAATCTGCTTTTAATTTTCTGTGCTCCTTTTCACTTTGAATGCTTTTTTCCTTGCCTCTTTCATTAGATTTGTTTTATTAATTATTAGCATCTTTTAATATCATGTCCTTTTGTGTATATTGTTATTTCGGATGGTATACTACAAGAGGGGGGGTGAATTGTAGTATGGGACTCGCTTTTCGATTTTTGCGGAATTTGACGAATATTAAAGCAAGTAAAGATAAAGTAGAGAAAAGATAAAGCAACAAGGAACAGGATACACAAACAAGTTAACCTACGAGGAAAACTTCCTAGGCCCAAATAGGAAGAAAAACCTCGACCCCTAGGGATTTTGACTCTTGGACTTCTCTTATTAATTATAGGCCAAAATGACTCTGTTTTACAACCTATAAACGGACCTTCTCTTTCTCTATGTTCCACTAGGAACTTGTTCCCCGGTAACTTGTTCCCCCTGTCACTTGTTCCCCTTGAACCCGTGACACGACTTCACTAAAAGTCGATTTTTCTCTCTCTTTGATTTCACTCGAAATCTTCTCTCTTCTCTAAGAACCTAACAGAAAATTCACTCGAATTTTCCCTTCCCTAAATACAAGAGTTCACTCAAACCCTTACAATTCCCCATACAAGAATTCACTCAAATTCTTGCCTACTCTACTAGAAGTACATAATACAAACGTTTGACAAATCGAAACTCTAAATACATTGAAGTTAATACTAGAAAACCATAAAGGAATAGGAGAAGGAGATGATTTTCAAGAGGATGTAGATTTAACAATGGATGCTTAGCCTCTTAAAAATCATACTCCATTTGGAAGGACTACATTGACACTCTCTCTTTTTCTTCTGCCTTTTCTTATTGTCTGAGAGTTGTTGTTGTGTGTAATATCAACAATGCTGGCTGCCCTTTGTATTTATATTTGAAGCTTGCCCTAATTCTTTGCCTTGGAGAGCACGACATCCACACGCATAGTGGAGTCATGATTTGCCCATCATCTCCTACAAAATAATTTGACAAAAACAACAAATAAAAGTACAAACCCTAGAATAAGACTAGATTCATTAATAAACTAAATCAAAACCTCCTAACTCTAAGACTCACGTGTGTATTAAAATAAGAAATGAAAGCTTTTAAAAAAAATAAAATAAACTACAACCAAAACCCATTCCCTATTGCACGTATATTTTAAAAAGAAAAATCAGAATTTATAATTTGTTAAAACTAACTTGTATGACCTAGTAAATCCACTAACAATAGTTAGTTATACTCTAATATGACTAGGTTATACCTAACAACCCACTAGGCACTTGTATTTGAATTAACAAACTAATTTGTTGATTTTTTCTTCCAACCACACGTACATCACAAAGAAAATGCAAGACCCACTAACAAATTCCTAATTACATGGGTTGACCTTAAAACTAACATTTAAAACAACTAACTATTATTCCTCCATTCCCACGCACAAATGGAAGGAATAAAACCACTAACTATTCCTGCAAACACTTAACAAATTTTGACAAGCAAATGGAATATTCTTCTACACGTATGATACTATAGAAGAATAAAGATTTAAATTTTTAATTTAAAAAATCTATCCCACTAACCACTTACTTAACAAATTACTAAAAAGACTCTAACTTACTATTGACCAACAAAACGGTTTTTACTATATTAAAATAAATTAATTACTAATAATAATAAGTTACTTACATATTATACCAAAACTAAATAAAAACCAATATTAGTTTAAGTATGATATACTATATTAGTAGTCTAGTCTTATACTAGTCGACTAACCAAAATACCTGCACCAAACACCAAGATTAGTATTTCAACACATATAAAATTAATATATAGAAAGGGTTAAGATTATATTTAATAAAATATATTTACCCAAAATTAGATACTCCTCTAATTTTGTTTCCAATAAATATATTCTACGAAATACAAACATATATTAAATGAAATATATTTGTTGAGGTGATTTTGTGGTCACAACAATGTAATTTATATTGGTGGGCTTGAGAGCTAGTCCAAATTCCACGTAATGGGCTTATGAATCTGCACAACGAACAAACGTGAACTACCCCCGGTGGTGTTACCGGGGAACGACCCTCCGACGCTCAAGTCAGTAAATGTGAAGGTATGAGAATGTAGAGAGAGAAAGTGAGGGAGAAGAAATTTGAGATGTGTTTGGTATTTTTTGGATCCCTTGGCATGTGTATGGGGAGGGACTATTTATAGTACCCTGAGACTGTGCTGGAGAACTGCCCCTGGTAGGTTGAACTGGGCCAGGCAGGCTGGACTGGACCTGGTCAGTAACCCTGTACCTGGTGGACGTTCTCTTGACCTGGTAGGCTGGACCTGGACCAGGTTGCTGTCGTCAGGGCCTGGTAGATATGATCTGGACCAGGCAGGTGCTTGAGCGTGGATTTTAGGTGATCAGGGGCCCTGGTATGGACTTTGTCCTATACCTGGACCTGATCCTTTGTGGGCCTTCCTTATGAGGGAACTCCGTGGTTTGTTGAGTGTTGGACTGAGCCTTAGCTTTGCATGTGGCTGGCCCAATGATTAATGGGGTGCATTGTGCCCCATCAATTTGCCCCCCAAGTCCATAAAAATTGAGTAATAATTTTTGTGGATTTTGTCGAGTAGACCTTGGTCCTAGTAGCAGGACGTTGTGAACAGCCTTCTTCTTCTTCTGAATTTGAAGAGCTTTTTTTTTTTTTTTTTTTTGGAGACGTGGGGCAGTAATTATAGCTGCCTTAATTATCCCACTAACCGTCGTGCCTAGTGGGCTGCCTGAGAGTGGGAGAGGTATTTATAGGGGGAGCTGAGGAGTTCTTCGAATCTTTATTCAAAAAATCTTCTTTCTCTTGCCCCCAAATTCTCTTTCTTCATCTTTCATCTTTCTGTTCTCTGTTCCTGTTTTCTCTTTTCCTCAAAGCATTTCTAGTTCACCTCTTCTACAATGGCGGACCAAGCTAGCAATTCAGACTTTTCTTTAACCCTGAACGAACCTGGGGATGAGATTTTTCAAGAGGACCTAGATGTCAGTAGTGACGCCCTCATTGCAGCTCAGCTCCAGGAGGCGGAGAGGGAGTTGCCAATGGAGGAGGAGCCTGACCAGAGCAGGGCTCTGGTAGTTCGGACTGAGGACCTGAGGGTCCGGACCTGGGTAGGTGGTCCCGCTGGTGGTGACCACTACCTGGACGGTGAAGGAAGGTGGGTCTCCGTACGGTGGGAGGATTCCGAGGCCCTTCAAGGGGTCATGCAGATTAGACCATCCACCGCGTTTCTGGGGAAGATTCACCAGCTGAGTCTGGTGTCCAGGGCCAACATTCTTGCCTTGGCACCTGGCCTGGACGGGTATCAGTTCTTTCAGCCCTCTGCAAATTCTTGTGCCTGGGATTCTGAACCAGGGCACATCCCCGTCTTTCTTGCCCATCTGAATTCTGGGGTGAGGTTCCCCTTGCACCCCTTCATTGTGGAAATGCTGGGTGAGTGGAACGTCTGCCTGTCCCAGTTAGTGCCCAATGCCATCCAGAGGCTGATCGGGTTCATCTGGGTTTGTGAGTTCAGGGGTCTTCCTATGAGCTCCAGGGTCTTCCGGACGATGTACAGGTTGAAGCCGTACAGGGGGTCAAATGTGCCCAAGGGCTGGTGGACTGTGGAGGTCCTGAGGCGTGACCATGAGACCTATGCTACCACCTACCCTAAGCCTAGGGAGATGGGGCATTGGTATTATGAGTTTCTGTGGTTGACAGTCCCCTTGGAGAGCAGCGATCCCAACGTGTACCTGCCCAGGACGGAGTGGGCCAGGCCCAGGAACACGGAGTGGGTAGGGTTCGAGATGCTGTCTGCTGCTGACCAGGCAGTGGTCAGAGAGTTTGCTGCTCACCCCCCTAACAGCAGCATTGGGAGTGCTACCCCTGTGGTGTGGCTCCCACACCTGGACCTGATTAGGAATGAGGCCTATCTGGCTCTGTCTAATCTCAGCTGCAAGATGACTAGAGGTATTTTCTCTTTTATTCGTTTTGAATGCAGTTTGATCTCACCTTTTTGACCTGTTTTTTGGCAGCTGAGGCCCAGGTGAGGGTGGACTGGGACAAACTGGGAGTAGATGACCAGAGGAGGCCTTCCAGGGCCATTCCCCTGGAGCCTCCAACCAGGCTGAAGTTCGTCCTGCTGGAGAATGATAAGAGTCTCCCTTTGAGGCCTGCTCCCAGATTCGTTCCTTTCAACCCAGATGCTGTCAGGAGTAGCCAGGGTAGGTTGCCCCCCAGACCGAGGACAGAAGTAGAGGCTCCTTCTTCCATCGCCTCGAGGATAGCAACTGGGCCAGTAAGGAAGTCTAGGAGGAGTGCAGGGTTGACCCCTCCTGTGGCCGGAAGCGCCAGGGTTGCAATGACCAGGCACCAGGGGTCTTCCCTGGCTATCACTGAAGGTGGGAAGAGGCCTCGGTCTTCAGATCTTGGGGAGGCCACCTTGAAGGGCAAGGGGGTGGTCACCTTAGATGATGATGATGATGATGATGCTGATGATGATGATGAGGAGGAGCCTCTGAGGCTCAAGAGGAGGAGGAGGGTCCAGGAGCAGGCTGGATTTCAGGCTGCCATAGCCATCCATGAGGATGACCTGGCCCGGGCTGGCTTGGACTCTCCTGTGGGGGAAGATGAATTCCTTCTGGGGAGTCATCCCTCTGACAGGGCTGGCTTTTCTGGCATGCCTTCTTACTCCCAGCTTTCTAGCTGGAGTGGGAGGTCTGCAGAGATGGCAGGGCCTGTCAGCTCAGTTTCTGAAGTGCCTGGTTCTTCCTTGGGGGGCCAGGCAGCTACAGCAGCAACAACATCAACAACAACAACAACAACAGCAACACTACCAACAACAACAACAACAATACCAGCAGCAACAACAACAACAGCTACAGCAACAACAACAAAAGCAACAGCAACAACAAAAAAACCAACAAAAGCAGCAACAGCACAAACAGCAACAGCAACAACAACAAAACCAACAACAGCAGCAACAACACAAACAGCAACAGCTACACCAACAGCAGCAGCGGCAGAGGCACAAAATTTATTGCCCTCCTACAACCTTCCTCCTGAGTTGGCAGCCTTGTTCAACTCTGAGTTCCCTACGCCTGAGGAGGGGAGTTTTGATGCTGCCCCAGGTGTGGCCTCTGACAGGTACATCAGGGGAATGCTGCACAGCGTCCTGCGTCCTCAGGATAGGCCATCCAGTTCGGTGGCTGACCCTGGGATTACCCTGAGATGGGTGATCGGACTGGTATGAATTTTCTGACTTTCTTCTACTTTTGCTACCTTGCTGTGCTTTCAACTAAGGTTTGCAATTTGTTTTCCTTTTGCAGGTGGTGAAGTATGGGGTGCTGGCCAGCGAGTTCCTGACCTTTGGCCTGCCCTACCTGACCCATGCTGAGGACAGAATCAGCAGCCTTCAAGAGGAGGTGGTTTCTGTGAAGCAGAAATATCTCGCAGTCCTTGCTGAGCAGAACCAGGCCTTTGAGGCTTTCCAAGGCAGGATAGTGGATGCTGAGAAAGCCAGGGATGAGGCCCTGGGGAAGCTGAAGGAAGTCCAGGAGGAGCTTGTGGAGACCAGGGGGCAGGTCGAGCAGTCTGAGGCTAGGGCTGCTGAGGAGAGGACCAGGGCTGACCAGGTCAGGGAGGACCTCCAATCCAGGGTTGAGGACCTCGAGGAGGTTGGAAAGAGCAGGGGTGAGAAGATAGCTGAGCTTGAAGAGAGGAACCACACCCAGGCTGGGGAGCTCGAGGCCCTTAGGGGCAGTGCTGAGAACATGAGGACTAAACTGGTGGAGCTTGAGGATGAACTGGAGTCCAGGGCTCACCTCACCAGGACGGACCAGGACTTCAATGATTATTTCTTTGATGTCTGGCTGTTTGCCTTCAGGTGTGTGAAGCACGCGTATCCTGACGTGGACTGGGAGGTGGTAGAGGAAGGTTACAGAGCTGGCCAGGGTTCAATGCCCCTGGTTGGTGAAGTTCTTCCTTCCTCTATTCAGGAGTACTTGCATCCCTTGACTCCTGAAACACCTGCTACTCCAATGCCTGAGGATGCTCCTGTTCCTTCTCCTGCTCAGCCTGTTGTTGCTGAGGAGCTTGCTCAACCTGGGACTTCTACTGCTGAGCCTGCTTCCCTTCAACCTGCACAGGGAGGTACCCACCAAAGTGCTGCTCATAGTTCAAATGTCCATCCTGTTGAGGTGGAAGTGAGTGGTGGAGCAGTTGATCAGGATAAGGTTGTCTCAGAGGGTGGTCAGGGTGCTCCTGTTCAGCAGGATGGCAGGGGGTCTCCCCCTGCTTAGGAAGTTTGGCGATCACCTGGTCATCAGGGGGATGCCTCTTCCTGCTCTAGCACCTCTGGTCATGCCTTTGGTTGACCTGTTCTGGAGTATGCTGGTGGTATCCTCTTGTGCCCTTGAAGCTCTCTCTTTTTGCTTTTAAATTGTCTTTCTGCTACTTTAAGAACAATTTCTTTTGGCCTCTGCTTGGGCATTTTAGAGCCAGGTGGTCGTCGACCCTGCTATTGTAGAATTTGTATAATTCCTTAACATTTTTACCATCCACCATGGGGTGGATGTGTTTTATGCTTTTCTTTGAATACTCAACTCTGCATTTTGCTTGTATAAATGTGGTTTGTTTTTGCAAAAATTTATATTTGCTATGTGTTGTGTATATTCTCTGCCCCCCCCCCCCTGGTTGGAAGGTGATAGAATGACCTTCTGACCAGATACGGGTTGCAGTGGTTCCAACAAGTATTTGAGTCCGCTGGCTTGATTTTTGTGAATCTTTGTATTTTGCATGTGTTTTTGTATTACCAGGTGCAGGTGAACACATGGACTGGCCAGGGTGTTTGGGGTGGGTGAGTTTGCTATGTGAACTTTTTACACCTCTCTACCCAGGGCCAGGACTTTTAAGAAACATTCCTTTGTATGGCTTTAGGCCAAGCAGGTATGTGAATTGGCCAGGATATTTGGGTAAGTGTGTTTGCTGGGCAAACTCTTTGCACCACCCTTCCTAAGACCAAACTTTATGGGGCACACCCCCTTGTATGACCTGAGGTCAGATGGGAATGTGGACTGGACAGGGCATTTGGATAAGTGTGTTTGCTCGGCAAACTCTTTGCACCAACCTACCCAGGGCCAGATCGTTTAAGGCATGGACTTGTGTATGACTTTGCGTCAAAGAAATCCATGGACTGGGCTAGGAATGGTACCAGGTGTGCCTGCTAGGCAAGCCTTTTTCACCTGGCCCACCAGACCAGATCGTTTAAGGCACGGACTTGTGTATGACTTTGCGTCAAAGAAATCCATGGACTGGGCTAGGAATGGTACCAGGTGTGCCTGCTAGGCAAGCCTTTTTCACCTGGCCCACCAGACCAGATCGTTTGGAGCATGCACCCTTGTGTGACCTTGGGTCGAAGAAATGCACGGACTGGGCTAGGAATGGAACCAGGTGTGCTTGCTAGGCAAGCCTTTTTCACCTGGTCCACCAGACCAGAACTTTTGATGCATGCACCCTTGGCCTTAGGCCAACAAATGCATGGACTGGGCTAGGAATGAGACCAGGTGTGCTTGCTAGGCAAGCCTTTTTCACCTGGTTCCACCAGACCAGAACTTTTGATATTTCCAGTACAAAGACTTGTAGGAGCAAACTTGAATTCTCATATTTATACTACGAATTTTGTTTTTACATCACTGGCTTACAGCAATTGAAATAGAAAATCTAAGCATAGTACTTTTTGAGCTGGTCAGCGTTCCATATGTTGGGTAGTTGATTTCCTTCCAGGTCCTTGAGGCGAAATGTCGATGTAGACAGCTCTTCGTAGACTTGGTAAGGACCTTCCCAGGTTGCTGATAACTTGCCATGAATTTTGTCTTTTTGCACAGCTGCAGCTTTCCTTAAGACCAGGTCACCTGTTTTGATGGGCCTGTTCTTAACTTTTCTGTTGTAGTACCTGCTTATCCTGTTTTGATAAGCAGCTAGCCTGATTGCAGCTTCTTCTCTGATCTCGTCGATCAGGTCCAGGCTCTCAGAGAGAACCTGGTCATTAGCTTTTGCTTCATAGAGGTGAACCCTTAGAGAACTGCTTCCAACCTCTACGGGGAGCAGGGATTCAGTACCAAAGACAAGATTGAATGGTGTCCTGCCAGTGGATTCTTTGGAAGTGGTCCTAAGTGACCATAACGTGCTGGGAAGTTCTGTTAACCACCTTCCTTTTCTATCATCCAACCTCTTTTTTAATGCGTTCAAAATTTGCTTGTTGGCTGCCTCAGCTTGGCCATTGGACTGGGGATGACACACTGCAGAATAGGCGAACTTGATGTGAAACTGGGTGAGGTAATCTCTGAGAGGTTCGTTTTCGAACTGCTTCCCATGATCGAAAACCAAGCACCTGGGCACTCCATATCTGGTTATGATGCTTTTCCAGATAAACTGCCTGACGTTGCCTCCTGTGATCGTGACCAGTCCCTCTGCCTCTATCCACTTGCTGAAGTAGTCAATGCTCACTATCAGCCATCTCTTCCCCCCCCTGGGCAGTGGGGAAAGGACCTAGAAGGTCCATGCCCCATTGAGCAAACGGAATAGGGTTGAGGATGGGACAGAGGTCGTTTGCTGGTTGAGATATGGTTGGTGAGAACTTCTGGCATTTTGAACATTTTTTGACCAGGGCCCTCGAGTCTGCCATCATGGTTGGCCAGTAGTATCCGGCTCTGAGGGTTTTGTGGGCCAGGGTTCTTCCTCCCATGTGGTGACCACAAATACCCTCATGAACCTCTCTCAGGATGTGGTTTCCCTCATCAGTGTCAACACATTTTAGCAGGGGCTGGTCTGTGAATGACTTCCTGTACAATTCTCCATCGACCAGGGTGTACCTGGTAGCCTTTCTTTTTATTTTCCTGGCCTGATCCCTCTCAGCTGGGAGCTGGCCTGTATTTTTGAAGAGGATGATCCCACTCATCCAGTTTACTGGTGAGTCTACCTGGTAGGTGTGCTCTCTTGCTTGTTCTATGGACTTCGTGGGCAGGATTTCCACGAAAATCTTCCTGGTCAGCTCTTGAAGGGTAGAGCTGGCCAGCTTTGCCAATGCATCAGCTTGTGCGTTTTCCTCCCTGGGGATTAGCTGTACCACGAGTTCCTCTAACTTAGAGGACCGGTCCTTCATTACTTTTAGGTATTCAGTTAGGGTTGGTTCCCTCGCCTCATATAATCCATTAAATTGATTTGCGACCAACTGTGAGTCTGTAAACAAGTGGACCTTGGTGGCTCTCATCGTCGAGCACAGTTGAAGGCTTGCCAAGGCTGCTTCATACTCCGCCTCATTATTTGTTGCAGTGAATTGAAATCTCAGAGCATATTCAATCACGTCCCCCTCAGGCGAGATCATGACAACCCCTGCCCCTGAACCTTGTTGCTGGGAAGAGCCATCCGAGTAAACGATCCATGGACCTGGGGTCTCCATGTTCTCCTCGTGGTAAGAGCATTCAGCGAGAAAGTCGGCCAGGGCTTGTGCTTTGATGGCATGGCGTGGCTGGAACTTGATGCCAAAGGCAGTCAGCTCCAGTGCCCACTTAGATATTCGGCCTAACCTGTCCAGATTTTCTAGTGATTTTTCTAGGGGCATATCTGAGAGGACCACTACTTCGTGAGCATCAAAGTAGGGCCTGAGCTTCCTGGTTGCCAGGACCACTACATAAGCTGCTTTCTCTATCATGGGGTACCTGGTCTCAGCTGAAACCAGGGCATGACTTACAAAATAGATTGGTTGCTGGATTTTTCCTTCCTCTCGAAGGAGCACTGCACTGACAGCCGCTTGGCACACGGCTATGTACAGGTATAGGACTTCACCTGGTACAGGCCTGGCCAGGGTGGGAAGTTTTGTGAGATGGCTCTTCAGCTGTTTGAAGGCTTCTTGCTGTTCTTCACCCCAGGCAAACTGTTTGTTGCCTTTGAGGACCTTGAAGAAGGGCTGTGTTTTTTCCGAGGATTTGGCAATGAACCTGGACAGGGCTGCCATGCGCCCAGTCAGTCTTTGAATGTCTTTGACTAACTTGGGCTCTGGCAGGTCCAGGGCTGCTTTGACTTTGTCAAGGTTCACGTCAATTCCCCGTTGACTAACTAGGAACCCCAGGAACTTGCCTGATTTGACCCCGAATACACATTTTTTGGGATTCAGCTTCACATTGTGCTTCCTTAAGTTGTCGAAGGTTTCTTGGAGGTCCTTGACATGGTCTGCTGTATGTACACTTTTGACTATGGAGTCATCTATGTACACTTCAAGGTTCCTGCCTCTCTGGTCTCTGAAGACCCTGTCTACCATTCTTTGATATGTGGCCCCTGCATTCTTCAGGCCAAAGGGCATCATGACATAGTTGAACACTCCGCAGCTCGTGATGAAGGCCGTCTTGTGTTTGTCTGCAGGGTGCATGAATATTTGGTGGTATCCAGACTAAGCATCCATGAAGCTCAGCATAGCATGCCCGCTGGTTGAGTCTACCAGCTAGTCTATCCTTGGCAGGGGATAGAAATCTTTAGGGCAGGCCCTGTTCAAGTCTGTGAAGTCCACGCACATTCTCCATGCTCCGTTGGACTTCTTGACCATAACCACATTGGCCAACCATTCTGGGTAGTCGCAGGGCTCGATGAAACCTGCTTTGATCAATTTATTGACCTCTGCCTCAACGGCTTTGTTCTTTTCGGCAGAAAAGTTCCTCCTTTTCTGCTTGACAGGTTTTGCCTCTGGGAGCACACTCAGATGGTGTGAGATGAGACCAGGGTCTATCCCAGGCATGTCACTTGCCTCATAGGCGAAGATATCGTGATTTGTTCTGAGCAGGGTGATCAGGTTGCACCTCTCCTCCTTGTTCATCTCCGTGCCTACGATGACAGTCTTTCCTGACCCTTCTTCCAACAGAATTTCTTCTGTGGTCTGACCAGGTTGGATAGCCTGGTCCCTGTTTTGCTCCTCGGCCGGCCTGGCCTCTGGATCCAGGTACTGGTCTGCACCCCCTGATGTGCTAGGGGTACCGTGACTGGTAGTGAAGATTTTCTTTGGTTGGGGTTGCTCGTCCCCTGTTAGGCGGACTTTGTTGGGGCTGCTCTTGGCCAGTTCAGACAGCTCTTGGGTCAACCTCCTGGCCTTGGCCACTCCCTCAGGCCTGGATTGCCTGATTTGGGTAAGGTTGCAGCTTTTGGCAGCCTCTTGAGATCCCCTCAGGGTGGCTACCCCCCAGTATCAGTCACGTACTTGAAGCACAGGTGGAAGGTGGACGCTACACCTTCGAATTGATCCATGAACGTTCTGCCCAGGATTGCGTTGTATGGTGAGGGTGCGTCTATCACATGGAACCTCACCATACAGACTCTTTTCGAGTCCTCCTGTTCCAGCTTAACAGGAAGATTGATTTCTCCCCTGGGCACTATTGATTCGCCCATGAAGCCCGATATTGGTCCAGGGGAGGGAACCAACATGTTATCTTTCAAGCCCATCTTCTGAAAGCAGTCTGCATACAGGATGTTGATGGAGCTGCCTCCATCGATCAGGGCTCTCCTCACCAAGCTGTGAGATATTTGGACAGAACAGACCAGGGGGTCATTGTGGGGGTACGATATTCCCTCGCAGTCCCCTGGTCCAAATGAGATGGTTGGCAGAGCCGAGGGCCTGGTATTGGGTAGGTCTCTGGCAGAGTATGACCTGCCCGATGCCATGGCGCGCAGCTCTGCTCTTAAAGAGCTGCTGGAAGGCTGGTCCCCAAAGATGACCGATATGATGTTGTAGGGTGTCTCCGGGGCCTTTTTCTTTTGTGACTCCTTGTCGCGTTTTCTTTCGGGAGCAGGGTCACTCTTTTCTCGTGCTGTCTTCCAGTCTTTGTACTGTTTGAAGTACCCTCTGCTGATGAGGTCTTCAATATTGTCGCGCAGGGATCTGCACTTTTCTGTCGCATGACCAGGGCAGTCATGGAAGTCACAGTACAGGTCCCTTTCTCGACCTGCTGTCTTCATGGGGGGTGGCCTTCGCCACTTATCTTCGTTTTTGTGTGTGGCATAGATTTCTGCCACCGACACGGTCAGGGGGGTGTAGGAATCGAAGGTTGGGAAATCATGTTTCTTTGAGTCCCTTCGTCCTCTTTTCCCTTTGTCTCCTCTCTTTTCTGGCTGTCCTCCTTTCTCAGCAGGGGGAGCTCTTAATGCTTTATTGAACTCCTCTGTCCTGATGAACTTGTCGGACTCCTGCATGGCCTCTGTGAGGGTGGAGACATTTTCCCTGACCAGGTGGTCCCTGTAGGACCCTGGTTGTAAACCATGTTTTAGGGCCATCATCACTATGTCTGGCTTTAGGGGGGACACAGCAATGGCTTCCCTACTGAATCTCGCCAAGTACTCGCGCAGGCTTTCTTCCCTGCTTTGCTTGACACTCATGAGCTCCATGGAGCTCTTTTCTCTTCTTCGTCCACTGATGAAATGCCCAGTGAACTGCTCAGTGAGCTGATTGAAGTCGTATATGGTACCTGGTGGCAGGCTCTGGAACCATGACTGGGCCAGGCCCGTGAGGGTGGTTGGGAAGTATTTGCACCAGGTAGCGTCTGTGTAGGGACCCAGGTACATATGACCTTCATAGAGTTGGATGTGGTCGTTGGGGTCCCCTGTTCCGTCATATTTGATATGACCAGGTAGTTTCACCCTCTGAGAGGGCTCGAATATCACCGTGGCATGGAATGGTGACTTCGTGGGTGTTCTCACTTCTGGCCTTGGTGGCCGTCCTGCTCGGAGGCTCGCAGATGGTCCTGGAGTCTCTTGTTGGGTTGACTCCAGACCTGTTCTGGCTGCTGGGGATGGTCCTAACCTGTCCCTGATAGTTATGGGTCCCCCTAATCTGTCATGGACAGTTGGAGGTGGCCCCAGCCTTTGGTGCACAGGTCTTCTCTCACTCAGCCTATCATACACTGTGGTCCGGTGGGAAGGCCCCGTGTTAGCTTCCTCCTGGACAGTGGTATGAGGCGATGGAGATCGCCGGCGGTGTCGTTTCGCCTCCTTGCGAGCTGTTTGGATAGTGTTGTCCACTATTTTCGTTTTGCCCGAGGTTGAGAACCAACTTGGGTGGTTTCTCGCTTCCCTCGTGGTGTCCCATTCACTCTCTCCCCACCTCACTGGAAGAGACCTAGGAGGAGTGGGTCTGCGCTGGTTGGTTGAGACCCTTTGACTGCCTGACCCCTGTGCGTAACTGAGTTTTCTTCGCACACGGGGTGGCCTTTTGCCCTTTGTTGGAGTTTTTGAGGTAGATGGTCTCTTCGTGCCGACAGAGGAGGACGGTCGTGGTGAGGATACTGCGTAGTCCTCATCCGACGACTCATCCTCATCCCCTGGTCGTCCACTTGCCTCGGGCTCACTCTCCCCCGATTCCTTGTTCAGCAAGGAAGCTGCTCGAAGGACCCGAAGTGCTTCCTTGACCTGAGATTTGGTAGGTGCGTTTGCACTTCGATCGCTCCGAGATACCCTAGGAACATGGGCACTCGCGCTCTTCTCTTGGTTTGAGCGCTGTGGTTGTTTGCTGGGGTGGTTACCGGAGTTACCTTGTTGAGACATTGTCAAGGTATTTCGGAGGTGGAAGATGAACTGAATATGGCACTCGTACCCTCCTTCTAGCGCCAAATTGTTGAGGTGATTTTGTGGTCACAACAATGTAATTTATATTGGTGGGCTTGAGAGCTAGTCCAAATTCCACGTAATGGGCTTATGAATCTGCACAACGAACAAACGTGAGCTACCCCCGGTGGTGTTACCGGGGAACGGCCCTCCGACGCTCAAGTCAGTAAATTTGAAAGTATGAGAATGTAGAGAGAGAAAGTGAGGGAGAAGAAAGTTGAGATGTGTTTGGTATTTTTTGGATCCCTTGGCATGTGTATGGGGAGGGACTATTTATAGTACCCTGAGACTGTGCTGGAGAACTGCCCCTGGTAGGTTGAACTGGGCCAGGCAGGCTGGACTGGACCTGGTCAGTAACCCTGTACCTGGTGGACGTTCTCTTGACCTGGTAGGCTGGACCTGGACCAGGTTGCTGTCGTCAGGGCCTGGTAGATATGATCTGGACCAGGCAGGTGCTTGAGCGTGGATTTTAGGTGATCAGGGGCCCTGGTATGGACTTTGTCCTATACCTGGACCTGATCCTTTGTGGGCCTTCCTTATGAGGGAACTCCGTGGTTTGTTGAGTGTTGGACTGGGCCTTAGCTTTGCATGTGGCTGGCCCAATGATTAATGGGGTGCATTGTGCCCCATCAATATTTAATATGAATTAGACACTTATCAAATTCATTTTCTATAAATATATGACAAAAAAAATCAATAATAAAATAAATTTAATTTCAACTAAATTTCTTTTAGTCGATTCTCCATAAAACTATTTTATTCACCCATATTAAATTAGATAAACATTAATTTTATCAATGTTGTCATACTTATGTGTCCTTTCTCCTTATTTACGTATTCCTTTATTTATTCTAATATATTAACGTGAAGAAAAATAAATTCTTATTTCTCTCCTCAATATAGTTGTTCCGATTATGAAACGTCTTCTCCATTTGCTTTTACTCCGAAGCTTCTCATAAGCCTAATATAATTTAGACTTTTTCTCTTTGAAGTTCTCACTCAAGAACTTCATTTATTCATGTCGTATACATCGTCTTGTGCTGGATCAACTGTATATAACTTGTCCAATGGAATATAATATGCACATCTTAAAACACATGTTAGTTAGATAATCATCATTTGTTTACAATCATCAAAACCATACATAATAACTCATCAATTTCCCCCTTTTTGATGATGACAAACAAATGATGCTTATCACAAATTAAACCATAAAATGATACATATTTCTTCCCCCTTAATTAAGCATTATAAAAACAATTAAACAAGTCTAACATGTACTAGGAACTTGTAATCAAAGAACTCACATATCATAAGAACTTAACTTGACTTTTTAGACGATAAACATCTTACATATTCTTCCCCCTTTTGTCATTATCTAAAAGGGTATCTTTCCACATATTTTATTTAGAGAAATCATGCACACATAAAGTTATTTGTCACACTTACCACCATGTAGGTAAAACGCTTATTGTTCCTTTAAAGCCTCAAAGTCTCTATTTGTAATAAGGATGGTATTACTTCACAAATTTCCAACTCACAATCCAAAGGTCCAACTTCAAAACCGATGAAGGAACTTGACAAATAAGTTAATAAAAGTCAAGCAAAAAGAATAGGTTTTAAAGTTAAATTGATACATTGTGGACAAAAATATTTCGCTCAAAAGATATGAAAGAAGTATATAGAACAATTTGAGTTGAGGGAATTATGATAATTAGGTAGGTATTGTGCTCTAGCTTTTATTATTTTAGCCATAGAATTGAGGTTCTCAACAATCATTAGAGTTTTATCATCTTCACCTCGTAATATGTAGCTAAACATAACACCAATCACCTATAAATATAGATCAGATTCCCTTCACTTCAACGACCAACCTTTGTAGAGAAACATACTAATCAATGGAACTTGAAAAATTTTCATCTTTGGGAACAAGTTCCTTCCACGTTTGTTGTTGTTCCTCCAACTTTTAATAATAATCTTCAAAACCATCTACTACTTTCTAGGAAAATAAAATTTTGACAATCCCTTCATATTTTCATTTTTTTAAAGGGTGTCTATACAAATATATAAGGATTCCTAGAATGATTAAGAAATTTTAATATTTCAAGAAGATTAAATTTACTCTTCCACTTATCACCTCCTTATTCACCTTCTTGTTCATCAACATTTTTCTCCACTTTGGAACTTATAAGAATAGTCCCATTAAATAACTTTCATCCAAGAGCATCTAATAATCACCTTTTCGTAAAAACTCTTTATGCATCATTGAACCATAAAAAGGCGATGTATTTTAAATTTAGAGCACATAGAAAGTTATGTAGACATGGGTTAAAAGAAATGGATTAGGAAAATGTGAATGAAATAAAGAGTTATGTGGATAAGGATATTTTAAGTAAGGTAAAGTGGATAAATAAGTGTTGGTTCAAATATAGGTTTTGTTCCCTCAAAGATATGAAGATCGGTTTTTATTCATGTGGGAACTTACCTATCTTGTTCCATCAAAGTTTCTTCCATTGTTCCTTTAGCAACTTAGGATTTCTATGTTTCATAACATCCATTATTTTTATTAAGAGACCTCTAATACTCTAAGGCAAGTGAATATGTCATATTACGACACAAAAATTAAGTGCAACATATTGACTTTAAAGTGTACACAAAATCCTTTATTCAAAATGTTTCAAAAACCCAATTAGACAAATTATTTTGGGAAAAGAATAATTTAATACTTTCATCATATTTTATCAAGTCTTGTTCCTCTAAACAGTCAAATGCATGAATAGGTAAAAATTCAAAAAGACAAATCGATTCATAAAATTCACATAAAGTACTGAAAGATTCTTAGTAATACATACATATAACATAAGAAGTTATCAATCATACTAAGTTGTGAATAAAGAAAAACATACCTTGTTAAATTTTCACCATATCAAATATTGATTTACCAGACTGTTTATTAGGGTTTACATTCAAGTAATTGAAGTCCTTGTTCCATCTTCTTGATGTCTTCATATTTGATGCAAACTTCCACTTCTAACTTGATTCTCAAAATGGGTTCCTTGATGTTGTTCCTTTCCTTGGATAGTACATGCATATTTGTTGATCATTACACCATTCTCTTGGAAGTTGACATTCAACCAAAGAGAACAGTGTTTCTCCATTTTGCTCATGTATACAACACTCAAACATAAGGTCAATAAACCTTACATTAATTTTTATTAGTTGCACCAACAAAAATAATATCAATACTAATATGCACAACTAATAAATCAGTTCCTCCTAATCAAAATGTGAGACATTGAACATATTATCCAGAAGGAACTTAAGTCAATCCTATAACATACCCAAAAACTTGTGTTAAAGGATATGAAAAGGAGAAAAAGAATTTTAAAATTCTTGAAGTTGTTCCTCATAAACGCCCTTAGTCAAAATAGCACATGAAAAAATATTTGACGTTTATGTAGTACAACTTTCATCCCATATAAGCAACAAAAATAAATAATATGACTACCTTTAGCATAAAGCAATAATTTCTCAAATTCAATATCATGTGAAGCTTACTCATTCCTTGTCATTGTGTCAAACTCAATAAGCTTGCTTTGTTGTTCCTGAACACCTATCTTAGTCCATGACTTAAAGTATTCTGGAACAAGAACAAGAACAGGGTTTTGTACCTTGTTCCTTTTAAACCTATTGAGTTTCTCCTGCATGTAATTGTTAATCATAATAATAAATTTATAAATGCATAGAATACACAAGGGTTCTTTACTTAACCATATTTGAGTGAACAAAATCTTCCTCAACTGTGAGAACTTTAGGAACTTGGTTATGAATATTGGTTGAATTTAACTCTTGCTTTATATGCTGAAACTAGATTATCATCTTCAAGTTCATCACCATAGGTACTATATATTATTATGTTGCGTTTTAGAAGTGACATATTTTAATTAGAAATACCACTAATTCCAGAGGAACTAGTTCCTCGGGAACTTGTGACTTTAGTTTTTTTCAAAGTGTTTGCTGGGAACAAACACATTTGTCCAAAAATATGCTCACTAGTTTTAAAAGCACAATTTTTAAAATTATTTTTAAAGCTTTGTACCTGTACAAATCATTAAATTTATGAGAAACTGGGTCCCACGGTTAGTACTCAAAATTTGAAACAGGAACTAAGAACTAGGTACAGATAATGTGCTTTACAGACTCGACAAAGAAATTAAACATGGATAGAAACTCAACTTACCAACCTAGTATATGATAAAAATATTACCGTTCATGTTGGCATCAAAAGTTGAAGTTCCTCCATCATCAGCCCTTAATGAGGGTAATATTGATTTGCATTTCAATGTGTACATAGAACACTCACTGTCGAGATACTTTGAGTTGTTCCCCCTCACTAGCAGCTGTCGTTTCCTTCCATACTTCCTTGATCCTTTTCGATTTTCATCATACTTTGGAGCATCTTAATTTTCAGGAACTTGTTCCTCGTTAGTAGGAACTTGTTCCTCTTCAGAAGGAACAATGTCATCCTTTTTTTTTTTTTTTGGTTCTTAAAAATCTTCTTCGTGATGGTCCAGATAGATCTTTATGAATGTGTTAGACAGATCTGGAATTCATCATCAATCTTCTAAAGAATATCCAAGGTAATGTTCCTTTGATTATTTTCATTTTGGGTCGTATTATGAAGATAGTGCCTGAAATTCAAAACCCAAACCAAAAAAGAACTTTTGTGCAATTTTAAGATTAGTAGGTTAGTCAAAAGAAATATTAATCGAACGCATAAAAATGACTAAACATAAAATTCCCAAAAAAATACTCCCTTTGAATAATGTTGTTCCATATATGAATCTGGTAAGTATTGGATTGTATCATTCCAACACTTAAGTGAGAAATCATCATTTAGTCTCATCGTTACTCAAAAAGAATATGAAAAGAACTTATGCTTCGTTTCTAGGAACTAGGTTCTACATGAACTGGATTGAAAGACAGTGAATATGATAGTTCCTGTATAAATAGTTAGTTCCTACATTCTTATGTTTACAACCAGTTCCTCTAAATTGTATACAGGGTCTTGTTCCTTGAACACCAGGAACTGGTCGTTATTCAATTGTCATTAAAAAAAAACTCAAAAGAGACACCTACATCATAAATAAAGTTAATGAAAATTTAAACAAACTTGAAGAGAGATTATATATCATGATTATTAAAATTAACAACATAAATTAAAATAAAGAGAAGTAAAATCTTACACGTCATGAATAATAAAGTTTCTATGATAATCATAGAGACCATTATCGACAAGGTGAATGTGTAATAATTCGTTGATTTTCTCTATGGTCCAAAGGAACTTACTTGGCAAAGGATCGAAACTTGAATTAATATCTCAAGTTGTCAAGTTCCTTCTGATTTTGCTTAGTTCCTCAAAGTTGTTTCAACGAATCATAGGCGATCCTTTTATTCTCTTTCCTTGTGTTGCTCCAATAATGTTGTCTTTATTACAATATATATTAATCATGATTTTAAACCTGCAAAACAATTTCTCTTCTATCCTTGGATTTTGGTACTCAAATATTGAGTCCTTTCTTGTTAGTAAAAGTAGCAATAATAATTAACTTTTTAATAATAAAGATGCATCAAATGCGTACTACTACTAACACATTTGAGTAGTTAAAATATTCGTAAAGCGTGTTGCCAAAAAGATCGAGCTCCATATTGCATCAAGTATGTATTTTTGAGTATGTAATATGCATTTTTCAAAACATTTACTACCTTGAACTGTTTCATAAAAATCATTATAAAAAATTATTTTTAAAAATCAGAATCAATTTTAAAAAATTGTGTCTTTCAAAAAAAAAAATCAAATTTGATAAATTTTGAAATTGATTTAGAATTTTAAAAAGCAAAAAAATATCTTAATGGAAACAATACAAGGAGATTAAATAATAAAATGAACTCATGCATATAATGAAATATCAAGGGAAAAGATGTACCTTAATTGAATTAATTTCTGTATTACTCGTACTTCTTCGGAGCTCCTCGAATTGCTACAGGAACAAGTTCCTCGAACTGTTACAGGAACTAGTTCCTCGTAAGTATTCATCCGTTCCAGGAACTTCCTCCTCAGGGTTGCCTGAATTCTGGAGGAACAGGCTCTGATACCAATTGTTATTTCGGATGGTATACTATAAGAGGGGGGGTGAATTGTAGTATGGGACTCGCTTTTTGATTTTTGCGGAATTTGACGAATATTAAAGCAAGTAAAGATAAAGTAGAGAAAAGATAAAGCAACAAGGAACAGGATACACAAACAAGTTAACCCACGAGGAAAACTTCCTAGGCCCAAATAGGAAGAAAAACCTCGACCCCTGGGGATTTTGACTCTTGGACTTCTCTTATTAATTATAGGCCAAAACGACTCTGTTTTACAACCTATAAACGGACCTTATCTTTCTCTATGTTCCACTAGGAACTTGTTCCCCGGTAACTTGTTCCCCCTGTCACTTGTTCCCCTTGCACCCGTGACACGACTTCACTAAAAGTCGATTTTTCTCTCTCTTTGATTTCACTCGAAATCTTCTCTCTTCTCTAAGAACCTAACAGAAAATTCACTCGAATTTTCCATTCCCTAAATACAAGAGTTCACTCAAACCCTTACAATTCCCCATACAAGAATTCACTCAAATTCTTGCCTACTCTACTAGAAGTACATAATACAAACGTTTGACAAATCGAAACTCTAAATACATTGAAGTTAATACTAGAAAACCATAAAGGAATAGGAGAAGGAGATGATTTTCAAGAGGATGTAGATTTAACAATGGATGCTTAGCCTCTTAAAAATCATACTCCATTTGGAAGGACTACATTGACACTCTCTCTTTTTCTTCTGCCTTTTCTTATTGTCTGAGAGTTGTTGTTGTGTGTAATATCAACAATGCTGGCTGCCCTTTGTATTTATATTTGAAGCTTGCCCTAATTCTTTGCCTTGGAGAGCACGACATCCACACGCATAGTGGAGTCATGATTTGCCCATCATCTCCTACAAAATAATTTGACAAAAACAACAAATAAAAGTACAAACCCTAGAATAAGACTAGATTCATTAATAGACTAAATCAAAACCTCCTAACTCTAAGACTCACGTGTGTATTAAAATAAGAAATGAAAGCTTTTAAAAAAAATAAAATAAACTACAACCAAAACCCATTCCCTATTGCACGTATATTTTAAAAAGAAAAATCAGAATTTATAATTTGTTAAAACTAACTTGTATGACCTAGTAAATCCACTAACAATAGTTAGTTATACTCTAATATGACTAGGTTATACCTAACAACCCACTAGGCACTTGTATTTGAATTAACAAACTAATTTGTTGATTTTTTCTTCCAACCACACGTACATCACAAAGAAAATGCAAGACCCACTAACAAATTCCTAATTACATGGGTTGACCTTAAAACTAACATTTAAAACAACTAACTATTATTCCTCCATTCCCACGCACAAATGGAAGGAATAAAACCACTAACTATTCCTACAAACACTTAACAAATTTTGGCAAGCAAATGGAATATTCTTCTACACGTATGATACTATAGAAGAATAAAGATTTAAATTTTTAATTTAAAAAATCTATCCCACTAACCACTTACTTAACAAATTACTAAAAAGACTCTAACTTACTATTGACCAACAAAACGGTTTTTACTATATTAAAATAAATTAATTACTACTAATAATAAGTTACTTACATATTATACCAAAACTAAATAAAAACCAATATTAGTTTAAGTATGATATACTATATTAGTAGTCTAGTCTTATACTAGTCGACTAACCAAAATACCTGCACCAAACACCAAGATTAGTATTTCAACACATATAAAATTAATATATAGAAAGGGTTAAGATTATATTTAGTAAAATATATTTACCCAAAATTAGATACTCCTCTAATTTTGTTTCCAATAAATATATTCTACGAAATACAAACATATATTAAATGAAATATATTTAATATGAATTAGACACTTATCAAATTCATTTTCTATAAATATATGACAAAAAAAATCAATAATAAAATAAATTTAATTTCAACTAAATTTCTTTTAGTCGATTCTCCATAAAACTATTTTATTCACCCATATTAAATTAGATAAACATTAATTTTATCAATGTTGTCATACTTATGTGTCCTTTCTCCTTATTTACGTATTCCTTTATTTATTCTAATATATTAACGTGAAGAAAAATAAATTCTTATTTCTCTCCTCAATATATTTGTTCCGATTATGAAACGTCTTCTCCATTTGCTTCTACTCCGAAGCTTCTCATAAGCCTAATATAATTTAGACTTTTTCTCTTTGAAGTTCTCACTCAAGAACTTCATTTATTCATGTCGTATACATCGTCTCGTGCTGGATCAACTGTATATAACTTGTCTAATGGAATATAATATGCACATCTTAAAACACATGTTAGTTAGATAATCATCATTTGTTTACAATCATCAAAACCATACATAATAACTCATCATATATGAAGGCTGAAGTGATAGGCTAAGGGTCTAGTATACTTGCAGTTCTCAAGAGAGCTTATGGACCAAGGATGATAATTGTGTGGATGATGGAACTGCACAAGTACGAGTAATCGTACTCCTTTTAGTTCATAATTTTTTGATTTTTTATAAAAGAATTTTGTTCTAAGCAAAATTGAACTTCCAAAAACCCTTATTGCTTAGTGGATTTTTTTTTTTTGTTTCAACTTAGTTTGATTACTATATCTAAAATAGTTCTAGATTTAAGCATAAAAAAGGTAGAGGATTTTAGAATTATGCTTAGCCTAAGGCCGCTATCTAATCCAAGCTTAGCTCTTTTGGTTATTCATATTTGATCACCTTTAATTATTGTCAATGTTATGTTTATTGGGTATGCTTTGTTGGTTATGCTTTTCATATGGGTGGTAAGAATGGTTGGTGGTGAATCTAGTCCATTTCATTTTTCTTGAATTGCTATACTCTAATTTTTTTACTGTATCAATACCATATTGGTTTGTTTCAGCATCGTCTCTTGTCTTGTGCAGTTTCGACGGGCAATGTTTGGCGGCGGCTTCGACCGACAGTGTTTGGCAGCGACTTCGACCGACAATGTTTAGCAGCGGCGAGAAGAGGTTGTGTCTCGGGGGAGGCAATTCATTTGTCCAATTTTGTTGATTAAATTTCAGTTTTTTTTTTTTTTTTTGAATTCTTGTATAAATTTATTTTTTTTTGTTGAATTCTTGTATACATTTCATTTTTTAAATTTTGAATTCTTTGTATAAGTTCATCAAAATTATTAATAAAATTATCTTTTTACTAATTTATGATAGTTATTTATTTACTTTATTTCTTTGATTTTTTTTTTATTTTACCATAATTGTAATTTTTTTTAAAAACAAAATTAATTTTATTTGTTGCATTCATATGAACCTATGCAGCAAATACATCATTTTATTTGTTGCATTGGTGAACTGCAGCAAATGTGACAATTCTTATTTGCTTCCCCTATATTTGCAGGGGGCCTAAATCCGTAGCAAATGAGCCACAAAATCCCGCAGCAAAGTTGATTTTTTGTACTACTGTAGTGAAACATGAGTAGCTAGTCTAGGGGTATTTGTCATTACTTAGACATAGTTCTTGCAAAGGAGGTGTCGATACCCTTGATGTTTTGAGTGATGACAAACAGATGAGTCAAACATGTGTGACAAACAGGTGTCACAAACAGATGAGTTAAACAGGTATGACAAACAGGTGTCACAAACAGATGAGGCAAACAGTTGTTCGAAACATTTTGCTGGAACAGTTGTTATTGAATGAGTTTTTACAGTTGTGTTGAAACAGTTGAAGTGTACTGTTCCTGAGTTACTCATTCTGAGTAATATTACCTTTCATGTTATATATTGTATATTGTATTGTGCATGTTTGACATACAGGTATTCCACTGCTTGAGACATGTACAACCGCTTCATCAAAATTAAAGTGTGCTAACAATGAAGATCCAAGTGTCCAAGTAATGCAGAACATGAAGACTGAATAGTAACCTTAGGGTTTTTAGATACTTAGACTTTTTGTTGTAAAGAATATTTAAGTAGTATAGTAGATTTGTGATGTTTGATCTTCGTGTGTTGCAAACACCAGACCAGTGTCTAGTGGTTGTAACACGACTGATCTGAAGAACAGTTCTTAGAACAGTTCATCACACCAATAGGTTAACAAACAGACTCGCGAAATGTTTAGAACGAATTCAATTTTTGGATTCTTTAAAGATATTGCACGTGGTTAAGTTAGTTTGGTAATCAATGTTAAGTGCTAACAAACCCACGTATCTTTAAGAGATCCTAACAAATCTTCCAGATCTTTGATCTTCGAATATTTGATCTCAAAATTAAATTGGTTTAATAATTACGGTTATAAAACCCTCTTGATTGGAATAATCTAGGTTTTCATCCATATATATTAGCACTTAATGAACAAAAATAAGCCAAGTTGTGAGACTCTCCAATCCTTTATTGAGCAACATTTTCGAGAGTCCAAAAAGATCAAACAGAACAGTTTACAAACTACAAGAGCATTCGAAAAAACCCAGATCTTAACTTCATCTCTTGTAAGCTTTTGAGAAGCATCTTTTGAGAGAAACTTTTTGTAATTCGTCACTAATAGAGGGGTTAGTGATTGGGAGCGTTTGAGAGTTCATTTACGAGTGCTTGTGAGTTCAAGTGCGAAACGACACTCTTGAATTGAGAGTGAGGAAGTCTGTCGTATGAGTTTACGATAGAAAATTTACTATCTTTTGTTTTTCAGAGTTGATTAATAAAAGATAGTATCGAGAGTAGGAGGATGTAGGCACAGTTTTCGAACCTTGTTAAAACTGTGTGTTCTTCATTTGCTTTACATTTTACTGTTCTAGATAATTTCGCTGCTAAACCAGTTCTCTTGTTCTATATATAGCTAGAACAAATAATGAAAAAGTCGATAAAGAATTTTTTTAAGAAACACTCAATTCACCCCTTCTTCAGTGCTATTGGGACCTTCAATTGGTATCAGATCAAGTGCTTTTCGCAAGGGTAACACCCAGAAAAGAAGATCCATGGCTTCCCACGAGTTAAGTGCAATGGGGTACTGATAGAAGGATTTTCACCAAATAAAAAACTGTCGTCGTAGTAAGAGTGGGGGTGTCGAACATCGGGAAGGTACGTCACACTAATCTAGGCATGAGCATTGAACGAGCTAGGTCAAGTGATGGTCGCGAGAGGAGGAGAGAACTACCGGAATTAACTAAAACTACACTATGAAAACATGAATAAAAGGGACTAGGTAAGAGATCCACAACTCATATCACCATGAATTATGAATCAATCGAAACTTAGACTTAGGTTATGGATAAGGAGAGGTCGTTCTAAGATCACACTACTCATTCAAGCTAGTGTGTCGACCGGGAAGACATACACAAACCTACTTTCATGGCGGAACATCTAACTTGTCATCAGCACAAATCATGAAGACCGATACTTTCCTTTGATCGAAGGCCCACTTTCGTGGTGCTTCCATCAATTGGGCGAAGGAAGTCATCACTCACGTTCACCTTTAGGTCCTTCGGTGGGGAATCTTCTATGAATCTAATGTTAGCTAGACACGAGACTCAACATCCTCGAACCTTCGGTACCAACATTACCACAAACCAAGTCCAAGAAATGACTAAATCACAAACATAGAGGATTTTGAGGAGTTTCACTCAAACCCTAGAAATTAACTAGTCACTCATAAGTAACAAAAGGATGATAAAAACAACAACTAATTACATAAATTAATCCTAAAACTAAGAACAACAAAACCAACTAAAACCTAGAAACAACAAACTAGACTACTAAGAACAACAATAAAATCAACATAAACAAATAAACAAACAACCAAATAATAAACTTAAAGAACTAAAAAAACAATTAAACAAGAAAAGAAAGAAAAGCAATAAAAGCAATAAAGGAAAGCTATAAAAGTACCTTGAAGAAGAACAAGAAAAAGAAAATGAAGATTAACTAAGTTACTTGCATAAATCAAGAAAGAAAATGTAAATTACATAAGGATTGAAGGAGAAAGCTTAAAACCAACCCAAACCCTAACTTTAAGCCTCTAACATCAACTGGCTTCTGAAATGAGGGGAGGGGGCAATTTATAGTTCGCCAAAAAAAACACGAGAAAAGACCTAAAACAGATTAAATGATACGAAAAGGGTCTTCTCAGCGGGCGCTTGGCAAAAGTCAGCGGACGTTTGGCCTCTCCAGCAGGTGCTGCAGCAAAAAAATGAGCTATTGTCTGTTCTGGCCAATTCAGCGGGCGTTTGGAAATCACCTTAAAAAGATAAGTATGTAAAAAGTTATGGCTTTTCAAAGTTGACCTATGCTAAAAAGTGGTGATTGTGGTCTTAATTTTATTGCGACATACTTCTCAATGTTTCTAGGGACCTCTCACGACCCTTGTCGGCTTTGATGAATTGATCGAAAAAAGGCAAAACACCTACATGAATGAACGTAAGGCATAAGTAACGTAAAAGTGCTCAATTATTAGCAAAAACGATAAGAAAATGCATTATTCAATGGAAACACAACTAAGACCTAAACTAAGCTAAAAAAGCCTAAAAACAACAAAAAACAAGTTGAAAGAGCCTGGGAAATCGGTCCTAAAATGGACTTATCAAACTCCCCCAAGCTTGTCTTTTGCTTGTCCTCAAGCAAAAACAACATGAAAAACTGAAAAATAAAATCCTAACTCACTTTCGTAGGAATCACGGTTGCTTTTAGCGAAAGCAACAAGCCATATAAACCTCTATGACGCTAAAGAGGACGAGTGTGATCTTGTAAGGGTTTCCTAAGGGTTTAACCCATAACTCTCTAAAAAATAAACCAAGGCAAAGGTTCACAAGAAACAAAAGAAAAGTAAAACAAAAATAAAGGAAAATAAAACAAAACAAAACAAAACAAAGACACCTAGTTGGACTTGTAAAAGGACCGAGGATCAATGAAGGTGAACCTTTCTAAACACTAACGAAATACATGCTCAAAGATGTCAAGGGTGGATAGTCAAATAAGACATGCTAGATTTAAGAACTAGAGAGGAACATTCCCCTTTCGCTCGACAACCAAACAGTCACATAGTAAGCTAGTTTCGTTTCCACCCATAAAGGTAGCTTCTCATAACTCCACGAAGGAGTCGGAAAAACAAAAAGGAGAAACAATTTAGTCTACCCGACATCTCATCATAGAAAAACCGCTCCATATGCTTGAAACATGACTTCCTCTACCGAAATGGACTCAACTATCTAGGATCAAGAGGGCTTTAGGGTTGTAATGTATGGCTAGGGATAGGGTAGGAATCAATTTTGTTTGTAGTGCTCAAAACCTAAATAGTGAAGCAAATAAGTATAAATGAGCATCAAATAGCAAACGAACTCCTCAAATTCGCACATATACGCTGGAAAACCCAAAGCTTATTCAAAAACTATATGAAAAAAAAGAAGAAAAATACAACAAATTTTTTTTTTTCTCGAACTATTCCCCCCCCTAAGCTTGAATGACACAATGCCCTCATTGTGAAAAGGGAAGGAATAATTGCATTTTTTTTACATGACCTTGCCTCTTTTACAACTTAGGTCGGCTTTTGCTCTAATTCATACAAATTAACACACTTTCGCTTAGGCGAACTCCTTACTTCAGAAATTTTCAATACAAAACAAATACGAACCAAGACGCTCCAATTGCTTCACTGCACCTAAAAGGTATAAAAACAAAATGAAGGGAATCAAGGCTTGTAAGGAGGCTAGAAGAAAGGATAGGACAAGCTAAAAGGGTTTTAAAGGATAAATGTAAAGCAAACACCTAGAAAAATAAAAAGAAGCAAGACGTTAAAATAAAAAGGAAAATGAAAAATGAAAAATGAAAAATGGAAAATAACTAAGAAATGAATGCCTCCGTCCTCCCCTAGAGTAGCTTGGTCACGGTCTCGGTCTCGGAAAGTCATGAATCAAGTTCTTGATCAAGTTAATTTATGACAAGGATCCTATTGCTGCTCAAACAAAATGATGAACGCTAGAAAGATTTTAAAAATTTTCTTACATATCAAGGGTAGTGAATTGCAAATACTAACTCAAGGGCTTCAACTAGCTAGCAAAGCTTTGCCAATCGTACCACAATCCAAGATATTAGGTTTCATGAGCTCCAAAGTTCTAAAACCTAGCATGTAGTATTTGAAAATCAACCCCAACATCTCAAACCATGTGGATTACTAACACTTAGGAAGGAATGCATTCAATGTCCAAGAAATTAAGAACCAAGTCCAAACTACAAAGAAAAACAAAACACACTTTGCCTTGGAAAGAAAATAAAAGAAAAAGAAGAGGAAAAAAGGGGAAAAAAACTAAACAAAAGGAAGGAAAACAAAATCAAAGCATGAATGACCCTCAACAAGCAATCAAGCATCAAACACATAAATAAATCGAGGCCCAACACCATCGATATCCAAATGTTCTCAAGGGCTTAAAAGCCAAAAATTGAAAGCCAAACATCCTCGAACAAACATCTGTTCCTAAAACTAACCCCACAACTAAGCACACAAGGAAAATAAAAGAAAGGGAGTTTGGAATGATCTCACCAAATCAGGGTATAAAATAAGCATACAACCTCCGTTTTATGCTTTAGCTCCATACATGTCCATGAGAGTTTCTTATTCATTTAACCTGCAAAAAGAAAGAAAAGAAACCAAACCCCAAAAACAAAATAAAATAAAAAACAAAAGAAGAAAATAAAAAAAAAGAACACGGGTTGCCTCCCGAGAAGCGCTTGTTTAACGTCTTAAGCTTGACAATGAGTTGGACACCGGGACTAAGACATAGAAGAAAAACTATGTCAAAGTCATCCAGTGGAACCGACCGCTGGGGCTTAGTAAATAGTCCCGCAATGCTCGTAAGTGCTTATCAAATGCACTAGCACTCAACTCACTGAATAGCACATAAGCAATGGTCAAATAAAGCAAAGGGAACAGTTTCAAAAACCGGCATCCAATGCTTATGTGGGAGTGAGTGCCCACATGGAGGAAAATGAAAATAAAACTTCTAAAAGAAAAATTAACAAAATAGGGGACACACTCCATATACCTCCCTTGCCCTGGTTTCTAGAAGAGAAACATTAAAGTCAAGACAAGAGATGGTGCCCTCGAATGGGGGTGATATGAGAATGGATGGAAGGGGAGTGGGATTTGAATGGACAAGGCTAAATCCTCCTAAAAAGGGAATAAGAGAAGGTGGTATAACCACAACCTCTACATCAATAATGACCTGGTCAACTTCACTTGACTCTACTATGGGGGCCTCATCCTCGACAACATCACATGATGAAACGAGAGACTCGTGATTTTCATCATGACATTGCAAAGAAACATCAACGTCCATGTGATTTTGGATGGGTTGCACAACCATGAGAGGGGATGGACCAAAATCATAACTATATTCGTGAACGACTGATTCGACTTGAAGATTATGGGATGAGTCATTGTAATTCGCAACACAACCTTGTAAAAACTCATTAAGAGCATGCTCTTGCGAGTATTGATGATCAACTTCCAAGGTAGGGGTATGATCCGGAAGATGATTAAAGCCATATTCCACAAACAAGCTCGGCTCGTTACTAAAGTTATGTATCCCTTGGGTAGTCGTATCCCACTCACAGGTTTCCTTAGCTACACACTCGAATCAGAGCCAAGCTCTATCCAAATCTAAAGCTAAGAAATCGCCACAAGAAATAAATTCAACCCAATTTCTCATTTCATAGTTCAAGCCCTCATATATTACGTTACATATATCCCATTTACCAAAATTATGATTAAGAGGAAGAGAGCCTCCAATCCTTTCATAATACATGTAAAACGGCTCATGCTCATATTCTGGATCAATCAAAGAAGTGGCCATAAGGCCTAATAATTTACAAAAATAAAGAAAAAGAAAGACCTAGAACCATTCTATTCAACCTAAACTAATGGCAATACCTTCCCCCGTCATTGGAGCCAATTTGATAAAAGGATTTTCACCAAATAAAAACCCCCGTTGTAGTAAGAGTGGGGGTGTCGAACGCGGGAAGGTATGTCACACTAATCTAAGCATGAGCATTAAACGAGCTAGGTCAAGTGATGATCGCGAGAGGCGAAGAGAACTACCGGAACTAACTAAAACTACACTATGAAAACAAGAATATAAGGGACTAGGGTAAGAGATCCACAACTCATACCACCATTAGTTATGAATCAATCGAAACTTAGACTTAGGTTATGGATAAGGGCAGGTCATTCTAAGATCACACTACTCATTCAAGCTAGTGTTACGACCGGGAAGTCATACACAAACCTACTTTCATGGCGGAACATCTAACTAGTCATAAGCACAAATTACGAAGACTGGTAACTTTCCTTTGATCGAAGGCCGACTTTCGTGGTGCTTCCATCAATTGGGTGAAAGGAGTCATCACTCATGTTCACCTTTCAGTCCTTCGGTGCGGGTTCTTCTGTGAATCTAATGTTAAATAGACAAGATACTCAACATCATCGAACATTCGGTACCAACATTACCACAAACCAAGTCCAAGAAATGACTAAATCACAAACATAGAGGATTTTGAGGGGTTTCAATCAAACCTTAGAAATTTACTACTCACTCATAATTAACAAAAGCATGATAAAACTACAACTAATTACATAAATTAAACGTAAAACCAAGAACAACAAAACTAACTTAAACCCAGAAACAACAAACTAGACTACTAAGAACAACAATAAAATTAACATAAACAACTAAACAAATAACCAAATAATCTATGGGACCCTTCCGAGAAGCTGGCCATGGTCTTATTGTGAGGCATTAGCATCAGGGATAGGTGCAGTTTGTGGAGTATTGGGGGTTTGTACCTTTATTCTTTTTGGTAATAAAATTTCTCTATTTACCAAAAAAAAAATAACCAGATAACAAACTTAAACAACTAAAGCAACAATTAAACAAGAAAAGAAAGAAAGGAAAACAATAAAGAAAAGCTATAAAAGTACCTTGAAGAAGAACAAGAAGAAGAAGATTAACTAAGCTACTTGCATAAATCAAGAACGAAAATGTAAATTACATAAGGAATTGAAGGAGCAAGCTTAAAATTAACCTAAACCCTAACTTTGAGTCACTAATATCAGCTGGCTTCTAAAATGAGGGGAGGGGGCAATTTATAGTTCCCCAAAAAATACAAGAGAAAAGACCTAAAACGGATTAAATGATACGAACAGGGCCTTCTCACCGGGGACTTGGCAAAAGTTAGCGCGCGCTTGGCCTCTCCAGAGGGCGGTTGACAGGTCTCAGTGGGCGCTGGAGAGGTCTCAGCAGCCGTTGGATAGCTTGGCAGTCAGATTTTAAAACGTCATAACTCCTTCATTTCTTATCAGAATTTAGCTTATGACTAGGCATTTCGAAGCTATCGGAACGAACTTTAATCTCCAACTTGAATCGCCTTAAAAAGATAAGTATGTGGATTGTGGTCTTGGCTTTATTGCGGCACACTTCGCAAAGCTTCTAGGGACCTCTCACGACCCTTGTCGTCTTTCAATAATTGATCGAAAACACGCATAACACCTACATGAATGAACGCAAGGCATTAGTAACGTAAAAAGTGATCAATTATTAGCAAAAACGGCAAGAAAAGACATTATTAATGAAAATGCAACTTAGACCTAAACTTAGCTAAAAAGGCCTAAAAATAATAAAACTAAGCCTAAAAAAGCAGAAAACAAGTGAAAAGAGCCTGGGAAATCGGTCCTAAAATGGACCTATCAGGTATGACAACAAGACACCCAAGTTTAATGGCAAAAACTATGCTTGGTGGAAAAACAGAATGAAGAACATCATCATTGGTATAGATTATGAGTGTTGGTTGGTAGTAAAGAATGTTCTGTTACAAATCACCATAAGTGACGACTCTGGAAAAACATTTGCTAAAAATGATGACCAGTAAACGAGTGCAGATTTCAAGAAATTAGAGAAAAATGCAAAGGCGATGTCAATTCTTCCACAAGCTATTGGTGAAAGTGAAACAAACAGAATATCAGTATTTATTTCAGCCAAAGAGATTTGGGACACTCTTGAACTTGCTATGTAGGCACCAGTGAGGTAAAACGTTTAAAGATTGATTTACTAATGTCCAAATATGAATCTTTCAATATGAATAGAAATGAAAACATTAATGACTGTTTTGGAAGATTTATGACAATAGTAAATGATCTTAAGTCTCTTGGATAAACCGTCACTGATTTGGACTTGGTTAGAAAAGTGTTAAGAAGTCTGACAGGGTCTTGGACAGCAAAGGTTATTGCAGTGTATGAGGCAAAGGATCTATCAACTCTTTCTCTAGGACAGTTGATTGGTTCTCTCATGCCACATTGATTCAAAGAGTGAAAATGACCCAGTCAAGAGTGTTGCAATGAAGGGAACAGTTAAAGAAGAGGATAACATTGCTATGATGCCAAAAAGATTTGAAACATACTTCAGGGCTCAGAGGAAAAACATGAGGAACAAAGGTTCATGAAAGCAAAGCACCTTCAATACTGGATGTTTTAAGTGTGGAGAAACAGGTCACATCATTCGTGATTGTCCTAAGTGGAAAGATAAACACTCCAAGAAGGAAGATAAGAGAGCCTTCAAGAGAGCTATGATAGCAGCTCTGTTGGGAAATTCTGACTCCGGTTCTGATGAAGAAGAAATAGAAACTCCTGATGACGAGAAGTGTATGAAAACCATCCTTGAACAGAGTGGAGAACCATTTTAGGAGAACGGTTCATCACAAATGTGCCTCAGGCAAGGGAAAAAAGTTGGAACAAGCTCTCAACAGGTAACAATTTCTAAAATCCATGAGGACATGTATGAGTATGACAGAGAGAATATGCACGAATACTTAGAAGTAATGCTTGATCAATGTCTTAAGTTGAGCAATGTGAAATATCTAATGCCAGTTGTCATCATTTAGAGGAGTTATGTCTTAACTTGAAAAATGAAATAGCTGAATTAGAAGTTTCACTTGATCAATGCAAGGTGGAATTAGAAACAATGAAATCTAACATATCACAGTACGTTTTATCTGATGATGAGGAAGATCTAACTGGTCCCCTAGTGAATTTCAAGCAAAACCCAGAGGACCCAATTAATCTTGATGTTGTCAAAACTAAGGCAGGAACCTTAAGAAAATCTGGTCTGTTAAATAGTTTTTGTCTTCTTTTGGAAGAAGTTCAAGATTTACATAAGGAACTTGTCTCAGCCAGAATAGCACAATCCACCATGGATAATGTGGAGTCAAGAACTGAGGTCAGTAGGATGATTGATGAGTATGAAGGTCAAATATGTGATTTACATAGTGAGCTTTATAATCTCAAAGAGAAAAAACAGAAAACAGTCTGCCCAAAATTAGAATGAGTCTTTAGTTTCAGATCTGTGATTAGAATTTGCAAATTTAAAATGTAATTTTAAATCCTTAGATGACAAGAACAGTCGTCTAATCAAGATTCTTAAAACCAAAGAACATGAGCGGCAAAATAGTCAAAAACTTGTGGACAAACTGTTAAAGGCAGAAAAGAACTTAAATCAAGTTTTGTCTCTACATAGAAACAAAGGTAAGGCTAATCTAGGGTAGACCAGAAGGAAAGCTAAACCTAATAGGTCACCTAGAGAGACCAGCTGGTAAAATGAGTTTGAGAAGGGAAAATATGTGACTGTCAAGTACATGCATGTTTTCTATCACTGTGGCAAAGGTGGTCTCATAATTGATGATTGCATACACAAGAAAAGGAGAAAGGAAAGAAACATTAAACATGTTAAGAAGGTTTGGGTTAAGAAGAACCAGTCTGAGTTAACTGTTTGTGGACAGGGATCCAAACCAGTTTGGGTTCCTAGGTGTAACGTCTGATCTGATTTTGCAGGATAAGTTGAAAGGAGATACTCACTAGTATTTGGACAGTGGTTGCTCAAGACATATGTCTGGACATAAAGAACAATTCCTTTCACTTGTATCCCATGATGGGGGAAGAGTAACATTTGGGCACAACAGTAAGGGTACTATTGTTGGCCTAAGTAAGTTTGGTAAGTCTCCCTCCTAAGTTATAGACGATGATTATTATGTTGAAGGCTTGCAACATAATCTCTTGAGTATTTCTCAGTTATGTGACAAAGGCAACAGAGTTGAATTTCAAGCCGACCTCTGTCACATAGTTAACAATCAAATAGGTGAACTCGTCTTCCAAGAAACTAGAAAATGATGACATCTATGTTACTTATCTAAATCAAATTCCTTAGGACAAGTCCATTTGTTTGAAAGCTATAACTGATAAGAATCAATGGCTTTGGCATAAGAGATTTGGACATGCTAGCTTGACTCTTCTGAACAAGCTTAAGTCAATTGACTTGGTTGTTGGTGTAACGACCCGGTTTTTTGGGCCGTAAAATTTCGTGAGAAATTAAGCCTTAAAACCTAAATATTTTAAATTGGGCCAAAAGACTTAATTTGATATTTGATGAAGCAAGCCCAAAACCCATATCTCTTCCCTCTTAGTCGCCCTCTTTCATATTTTTCCCCTTATTTTTACTTTTAATTTTTCTACTTTAATTATCCAAGTAGATCTATTTATTTTTAGAACCTAAAAATCCTATTTTTATTCCCTAACCACCTCAATAGATTTTAGGAAACAAACTCCTATTTTTAACCACCCTAGCCGGCCACCATAATTATTTTCTTTTAATTTTATTTCCTAAACTAACTCCTATTATTTAGTAAAACCCTTTTATCCTATTTACACTACAAAAACCCACCCTTTATTTATTCCTAATCATATTATCAAACACACAACAAAACACACTCTCCCTTTCCATCCTAGTAATACACGGCCCTAGGCCATTCTTTTCTCTCAACCTTTTTCTTTTCAATCTTTTCTTTCTTAACCTATCTAACTAGATTCTTATTGCAGTTTATGACAGATTGTGCCGTGTTTGCAAAACCAACCACCGTGGTCAAGTTGTTGTCGAGTGAAGGAAAGATTGGGCGTGTTCTTTGAGTTGATTGCTTCAAATTAGGTAACTAGTTCTATTCTACTTAGGATTAGGATTAGATTGCATAGGATGATAAGGTTAGAAAGGTTGATGTTGTTGTTGTTGCTTTCTTGCGTGATTTTGCCGAATGGTTTAGATGATTTAATTTTGTTTCTTGAATTGCTGATTCTTTTATCTTGATTTTCACCGTGTGTTTCTTTAATTGTTGATGCAAGGATTTGATCTAATTGATTTAAGCAATCCATGATATGTTGATAGCGCATGACGTATATTAATGGAACGTGAGTTATGAATGCATATTTGACAATCAAGCATGAAAACTTTGACTTTTGTACTCCTATATCACCGTAGATGAAAACAAGTTTGTATTTTTTTTTTCTTTATTTGTTATTTCATACGCATATTTGGGTCAATGGACCAAACCAAATCTTTGTTATAAACTTTTATAAACTTGAATTATTGATTAATTATTTTGATGATTATAAGATATTATTTTGTTTTATGAAACATGAAATCAGTGCATGGAATGTTGTCTGTTATCCCGTGTTCTAATCGAGTGTGTAATGATCTCGTTGATAAGTTCGATGGTATGATGATGCGTGTATTTGAATTCTTGTAATGATTTGTTTATCGTTTTTGGAGTCTTTTGAGTCTTGTTGAGTCGTGTCGTGTTGAGCGGTTGAAGACCGTGCGTCTATCAGTTTATCGGTGATAAACCGTGCGGGTCTATCGGTTCATCAGTGATGAATCGTTTGGGGAAAGTCTTGTGTGTTTGATTGTGTGTCAGAGTCGTGTCGAACGGTTGAAGATCGTGCGTCTATCGGTTTATCTGTGATAAACCATGCGGGTCTATCGGTTCATCGGTGATGAATCGTGCGGGGCAAGTCCTTTGTTGGTAGTCTTGTTATCGGTTGTAGACCGAGCGTTGTCTTGATATTGAATTGTTATTCATGCTTGTGACGTGGTACTTGGAAGTGTGTGTACTAGTTTGACGTGTATGGTATTGTTTAAGTTGAATGATATGTTCCGCTACTAACTCTGTTGATTGAACTTGTATCCTGTATTTGTTGTCGTTCCTGTGTTTCTAATTCTATTATTTTATGTAATGTGGTCCTACTTCTAAGTAGGACTTTCTAGTTACTCGCCACTGATGGTGTACCCCCAATTCTATTTTGCAGGTAAGCAAGATAGAGGCTAGAAGCGGGTTGAGTGGATGAGCGTTTAGGCCCCTGTTTTCTTTTCCTGCTTTTGCATTAGGTTTTATTTCCAGTTTTTAGGACTAGAATTCTGGTTTAATTAACCTTTTATAATTGGGATTCCATTATTATTAATAATAAGTATCAACCTTTGACCGAATTGCACAGGATTGACCCCCAACCTACGAGGGCATAGTTGATCCTGTAGTATTAGAGAACCGGGTCCGAGAAATGAGAAAGATTTTCGAAGCCACTGGGTGTCCCGAGTCGGAGAAGGTACCAATTGCCACCTACTATCTCAAGGGTGAAGCGGACAATTGATGGAGAACGATCCAGCCAGGGGTCGAGCCGGGCGAGATAGTCCTCTGGCCAGAATTCGTGGAGAAGCTTCAGGAGCGATTCTATCCTGATGAGTTCCGATGGCGGAAGCAAGAAGAGTTCCTCACCTTGACTCAAGGATCGATGTCTGTGTAAGCCTATACGGATAAATTCACTGAAATATCTAGGTTTGCCACATCAGTCATCCCCTCGGAGTCAGAAAGGGTTAAGAGGTACATCAAGCAGATGGATCCCCGCATCCGAGTTCACGTAATCAGCAGCGGTGCTATGACTTTTGAGCGAGCCTATGAAGTAGCTCTGGAGATCCACGCGTCAATAGCCGAGGAAAGCAAAGCAAGGAAGAGGTCGCAGGAGTACTTCCACAACAAGAGGCACGAGCTGAATTAAAACACCACGAGCCTGCAGCAAACACGGCCCAAAAACAGAGTTGCAGCTTCCAGCTCCGGCGCGCACGTGCGGTGAGGTCGACGCGGCTGCGTATCTGGCGGCGCGGGAGCAAGGATTGTGCTGGCGCGGCCGCGAGTGAGGCCTCGAGCAGGTCTCTAGTGCTGCTTGAAGACGTGCTGTCGCGGGTAGCTTTTATTTGTGGTGGACGCGTCTATACCTCTGTCCGCGACCATGACTTGACCCAAATTCTTCCAAATTTTGCTCGATTTTCTCGGGACGGGTCGTGACGCCTCCCGAGAAATCAAGCCTCGGGCCCGACAAGCCTTAAAAATTACAACAATGCCCTTTTAGGGGTACTTTACCTTGTCTTGTTGTCTTGACTTTGGGACATGCTTCTCTAAGCTTCTTGGGACCTCTCACGACCCTTGAAGGCTTTAGAGAATCGGTTCAAAACCCACAAAACACCTGCATTAAAGAATAAAAGGCATAAGTAACACAAAATAGCTCAATTATTGATGAAAACAACTATAAATTGACATCATTCAACGCAAACTCTAAATAAACTAAAACTAAGCTAAATAGGCTTAAAACATGGATAACTAAGCCTAAAATGCACGGAAAACAAGAGAAAAGATCCGGGAAAATCGGTCCCAAAATGGACTGAACAATTGTAACGACCCGAATTTTTGGGCCGTAAGATTTCGTGTAAAATTAAACCTTAAAGACCGAATTATCCGATTTGGACCCAAAAGACTTAATTTTGTTTAAAAGAATCTAGCCCAAACCTTGCCTTGAACCTCCCCATAGCCGGCCCCCTTAATATTTTCCCCTTCATTCACTTTCTAAAACAACTCCTAAAATCTAGTAAAGCCTATTCTATTTAAACCCCTAAAAAAAACTACCCTTTACCTTTCCAAAAATATTCATTATTTCAATCTAAAAAACAAACTCTCGTCTCCTTCATAGCCCTCATGGGATCCCCATTATCACCACGCTAAAATCAATCCTTTACCTCACCAAATAAATCAACACCATTAAGAACATCCAACCAAGCAAGCTTTGCAACCTTGATCATCAAAAACCAAACCTTGGGTGTGGCTTTGGTTGAACAAAAGTGACGAGTTTGGGCGAGTGTTGTGCGTGTGTTTTGTGTAGTTTCTTCTAAGGTAACTAGACCTTCAACTTAGGATTAGGATTAGATTGCATAGGATGATAGGGTTAGAAAGGTTGATATCGTTGTTGTTGCTTTCTTGCGTGAATTAGCACGGTTTGATTGTTTAGGTGATTTAGATGATTGTTGTTGTTTTCTTGCGTGAGTGGTTTAGATAATTTACTTTTGTTTTCTTTAATTGTTTACTTGTATATCTTGATGAACCTTTAAATTAATAAGCACGGTTTGATTCTTGTTTGCATGATGATATCTACATGGATCTTGATTGACTCAGTGAATAGCTTGAATTTGTATGCTGATGGAGGCGCATGATCTTGGTAGTATTAAGCTTGACTTTGTTATTCAAATGCATGATTATGTTGATAAAGGCATATTTTTGTCTCTTGTATTGTCATATTAATCTTGATGATTGATTTTCTTATTTTATTTTGCGTGGAATCTTGCTAAATTAAAGACCTTTGAATCTTTGTATGTTTATGTGTAATACCCGTAATTTTTCAAGGATTTTCAAAAATAATATTTTCTATAAAGAGGTTTTATCTTTTATAAAAAGAGCTTTTCGAATTATTTTTCAAAGGTATTTATTATAAACAAAGTACTTTGCCGTAATATTATTTTCGGAAAATAATAAATTATTTTTGAAGTTGGAATTTTTTCAAAATAAATAAATATGTATTTATATATTTCGAAAATATTATATATATTGTGAAAATTATTTTATTTTATGGAAATATATTTTTGGTGAATAAAAATATTTTTATGGCTTAGAACTTTATTTTTATAAGTCATTTTATGCATGCCGTATTTTAATTGCCGTATAATTAGATTAATTAGTCAATTAGTCATCATGTAATTAAGGCTTGACAACACCCTTTCCTAGGCAACCTCACCACCACTCACCCCCTTATCTTCTCCCTCCCACACGGCTCATCACCACCACCATCCACTATTTGTCCCACATTGAAAAATTTTCATTTTCCCTCCACCATTTCACCTCTAAATAGCCCCATTCACCCATCCATCACTCCTCATAATTCTCTCTACCATTCTTCCAGTTCTCCTCTAAGAAAAGTGGAGTAAAAAGTGAAAAGTTTTCACGGAAGAATAACTAAGAGAATTGAGTTATTATTCTGAGTAGGGAACGAACTTAAAGTAGCCTTCCAGACGTTGAGGTATGCATGCTTCGATATCTACCGCTTTATCTAGCCCCTAGGTTCTTGTATGCTTAGTCTAGATTAGTTTGTTTTTACGCTTTATATTTTAGCATGTTTAGTGTAATGTTCTAGCGTAGTTTTAATGTTTTAAAGTTATGTTTAGTTATGCTTTAGTAGAAGTTATATGCATGCTTAAGTAGTTATTTTAGCTATTATTTTTAAGGTTGTTTTGATGACGTAAAATTATTGTTAATTATGTGCATAGTAGTAGTATTTTCGTGTGGATGCATGGGCATTAAAGGAGTATTTTTAGGCCTGTTCTAGAGTGCTAATGTGATGGTTTTAAAGGCATTCTATGCCAAATATAGTTGTTGTACAGATTTTTATAATGGTTTATTTATGCTTTCGTAATTTTCAAAAATCAAAATAAAACTTGTTTTTGGACAAAGGGCTGTGTACATGTGTTTTGGACCATATAATTTGTGTACCAAATACCCATTAGAAGTCCAAAATAAGCTTATTTATTTTATTTATAAATTCTGAAATTTTCGAATATCAATGTTCATGGATTGCAAATATTATTTCAAATTTTCGAAAATATGCTATGTATTTATATTATGAATTCTTTTTGAAACTTAAAACTTTCAAAATTCTTTATGTAATCTTGCTTACTATTTTCGAAAATTAATTGGTATATGTACATGTAAATTTCGAAAAGCAAGGTGGTAAGTATATTATTACTCTTTCGAAAAAAATTTCTTCTATGCACATGATTTTGAAAAGTTTGACGCTCTTAGCAATTCTTTGATTTTCGTTGTTGATGAATTATTTACGTCATGGAATTTGGTTATGGAATGGTGAATATTTGAACTTGCTTTAACTCGGAAGTATAAGTGGTGTCTATGAATGAACGATGAGTTATCGAGTTGTTGAATTTGGATTGATAAGTCTGCCTTATGGTTTGATTTCTCATGGAGAATTCTTGAAGTGCAGAATTTCGGGATCATTGAATTATTTTGGGGCTGTTGTTCTCACTCAAAAGATTTTCAAAAACAAATGAACCTAAACTTAAAGTGAAACAATCTTCAATGGGAAAGTAGCCCGAACGGTGACGACCTATTAGTGTGATGAACGGTGTCTCATTGGGGAATACCTAATGTGGGCCTACTGTTGTGGTGGACACGCAATAGGTCAGACATGTGTTGAATAGTCGTTGAATCTTTACAACTGTTATAATCTGCTTTTGTCCTCCTTTTGAACTTTTGGCGCGCACTTGCGGATACGCATCAGTTCTGTGAGGGGTGTATGCACTTGGGACACTCTGTCGACAAGCTGCAGGCCAGGCGAAAAAGTCCGAGACGGGATGAAAGAGGCCCTATTGCGTTCACTTTCTCAATTAATAATCTTGGATAATAATTGCTCTAAAATTTGTGAATTGGATAAATATTGGTTCAGCTAATGTTCTATGTCTCTTGTGTGTCAACTTTTTTAAACTAAAACCTGTTTTACGGGGTAGAGTCGATCATACTCAGTTTTCTGATTTTTATGTTATTGTGTGTTTGTTGTTTTTCCTTCGGGGTTTTGTGCAGGTGAGTAGTAAGGATGTCTTACTTGTTTGAGACTGGTGAGGAATCCTTGTTGGAATTAGCTAAACCATTTGATCATAGGCTTTATGCTTTAGCAGAACAACTTGTAATGGGTTATTATAACCTTTAATGTTTTGGATTTAAACATTGTACGGCTTTGGTATTATGAATAAAATCCGTTTTGGAATTTGAAAACATTATGATCCTGCTTTTACTTATTCGTATACCCATTTCTTGTCAGAAGTGGGTGTACGAGTGGCAACTCTAGGAATTTGGGCTATGATTTTAGTAAAAATTTAAATTTTATAAAGGAAGGAAAAGGTCTGAATTTCCGGGGCTGTTACATTGTGTCATGCGTAAGTCATGAGCATTGCAAGCTTGGGTTTTTATTCTACTTTAATGATAAAGATAATGGCAAATTCATGAATCTTTGTATAACCTTGTTTGACTAAACTAATCTTAGAGCTTGCCGTAAAGTACATTACTTTTGCAAAGATCTTGCTGCTTGTGCCATGCGTGTAATTAGCAAAATAAAGCATGTTGTTTGACTTCGTTTTATGTTTGGTAGATAGTGAAGCGTGTATTTTTTTTATTTTTTTTATACACAGTTTGTAGACTAAAATTTGAATCTTAAAGTTATTAAATTTTTTCTCCATCTTGTATTAAGCGAAAGATTAAGTTGAATAAAGTCTTGATTTTGGATCTTGTTATTAAAAGTTAGTATTATATTTTGATGAATTGATGGCGTGAATCGTGTGATAAGTTGTGTGATGATGTTGATTGGTGTCCTTTGACTCCGTGTCGAGTTGTGTCGTGTCGAGCGGTTGAAGACCGAGCGTATTGAGTCTATCGGTTTATCGGTGATAAATAGAGCGGGTCTATCAGTTCATCAGTGATGAACTGAGCAGGGCAAGTTTTGTGTGATTGTTTGAGAGTCAGAGTCGTGTCGTGTCGAGCGGTTAAAGACCGAGCGTATTGTGTCTATCGGTTTATCGGTGATAAACTGACCGGGTCTATCGGTTCATTGGTGATGAACTGAGCGGGGCAAGTCTGTTATTTGATGGTCATGTTATCGGTTGTCGACCGAGCGGAGTCTTGATATTGTGCTTGGATTGTATTTGAGAATTATGCATTCATTGAAGTGTAAGCATTGGCCTGAATTGATTGATGATGTTGTTCATGGTTGTTATGTTTCCGCTGCTAACCCTGATGTTGAATTTATTGTAATCTGTGAACGTTGTTGTTTCATGTGTTCTAAAACTATTATTTTATGTAATGTGGTCCTACTACTAAGTAGGACAATCTAGTTACTCGCCACTGACAGTGGACCCCCAATTCTATTTTGCAGGTGAGCAGGATAGAGTCTAGAAGCGGGGTGAGTTTGGCGAGAGATCTAGGCCCTGTTTTATTTTCCTGTTATTAGGAGTTTAGATTTATTTTGTGTTTTATAACCTTATTTTTGGCTTAGAATAACAATTGTCTTTGGGAATTCATTGTTAATAATAATTAAATATTACTTTCCATGAGTTTTAGTCAAATTTTTCCATTATTGTATCGATCGGTAATTTCCTGTTTACGACGTTATCACCGTTAACGTCGTTGCTAAAATGCGGGTCGTTACATCATGGTTCTCGGACATGTAATATCATTTAGAGGCATCGAGGTCGATAGGGCCAAAATTTATTTCATTGAGCGTCTCCAACCCCCAACAGTTGTCAAGGGGGTTAGGAGCTTGCTTGGACACACAGGTTTTTACCGCCGTTTTATCAAAGACTTTTCAAAAGTGTCCAAGCCCTTGACTCAATTTGTAAGACCCCGTATTTTTGGGGTTAGAATTTTAGGTAATTAGATTGTCTTTCCTAACGTTTTAAAATTTTATTTCGAAAACTATTAATAGATTCCCTGTTTTATATTCGGAAAATCTTTTAAAAGTTATTTTTCAGGAATTTATTTTATTAATATTTTATAATGTGTCAAACTAATTTTGTTTATGATGGCGATCTTATATTCTTTCATTTGGCCTCAACCCGTTAGGTTCCTAAATCTTTACCTTAAAGCAATTCAAGGTTGTGGACCGACTCAAATTTAATGTTGAATTAATGACGAGTTGGATAAGTAGGGTTTAGAAGTAATTTTAGTCCCTTCTTGGTAACCGGATTTGAAAAGCCTTTTCATTTGATTTCTGGACTATTGATTCAAGTTGAGCCCACCTAAAAACCCGAGCCCAAAACTTTTACCTTGCCTTACCTAAAATAAGGCCAAAGCCCAATACCACTTGCCACATAAGCCCTCACGGCAACCCTTCTCTTTTTTTTTATTTAATTATCTTTCAATTCTTTTAATTAGATAAAGAATTAACCAAAAATCCTATTTCTAATATTTTCTACTTATTTTTAGGAGTTCCCTTCTCCAACCGAAGAGTCTATAAAAACCCCTCTTCTACTACCTATTCACAACATCCTCACTAAGAAAACAACAATCATTATTTTTCTCTTCTATTCTTTTCTTTCTCAAAACAATTGGTCACCAAAGAATTTCGAAACTTTGTTCCATCAATTTAAGGTAATTAGATGTTTTGCTTAATTAGTTGTAGAACAAGATTAAATATATATAATTGTTAGAACATGTTTAGAATTGCTAAAGATTGTATTTTTGATGTTTGAATTATTATTATTGATACTAAACAATTGAATGATTATAAGCCTGTTGTTGAGTGTATGAATTTATTTCTTGATGAAGTCTTGTTATTTCTTGATGAAGTCTTGTTATTTCTTGATGAATTTTTCGTGTGAGTTTCTTTACTAGTTGATTATGAATCAAGATTTATTTCGTGGCAAAATTCGTCCTTTTCTAGCTTATAATAATTTAATCTGTCAAACTGGTAAAACTGTCCAGATTTAATTTACGAATTTATCAAGACACTTAATCAATTCGGATGGCTACGAAACTTTATTTTAAGGTCCATATTAGTGTTTTACAGCTTGTGCTAATTTTTCGTAATTTTTAGAGTTCGTTTGCTATGGTAGAAAATTCTGAAACTAATTATAGTCTAATTTGATTAGTTAGTTATAAAATCCCTTAAAATTAGTAAATGATGTTATTTTTGGACGAAAATTATGCACGTTAAACTGTGAACCTATATTTAACTTTCATAAAATTTTCCAGAATGTTAGAGACCTTTAAATGGTTGTTCTTTAATTTAAATGATTAAAATCAGATTGTGTAGAATAGTGTGATTAAATTACTAAAATACTTTTAAAGTATATCTTGTCGAGTCTATGCTTCAAATTATGATTCTTTATGACTTTCTTGATTCAATTTTACTAAGTGAATAAGTTCTTGAATAAAATTGTTAATCTTGATTTAATTAATTAAATTCTTTAATTATGTTTTATTGATTATTATCTATGAAGATGTCGTGAATATTGTTTATGAATAAAGTTTTGATTTTTGTTTAATTATTAGATGATTGAAATCTATTTATTGAACTATGTATTTTTATGAAGCATTTGTTTTACTTTGTTATCATGTTGAAATTATCCTTGTTGAATTTGTGTGATATTTTCGAGTGATTAAAGTGCTTGGATTATTGAGTAGTGGATTGTCTAAGTTGTTATTGAGTCTAGAAATTAAAGTTAGGATGTTTGACCTAGAGTTGACTAAGTAATAAGTTGAGTTGTCTTAGAGATTAAGTTGTAAGCTTAAATAATTATTAATAACAAAATAAATAACATAATAATGACGGAAAGGAAACAGAGTAAGAGGATATTGTTGTAACGACCCGACTTTTTATAAGATGTTGATTTACGGAGGAAATCGACAAATGGATCATTACCAAACAAAAAATTCTAAAAACATTAATAAACTTTAACCATTATACTTATTTGAAAACCATTTTATTTATTAATTAACTGCTGAACGGTTCAAACATGAATACTATCCAATAAGTCATAAAAACAACTTAAGTAAAATGTCTATTCCCAACAAACTGGGTAAAATCTAGAAAATAATGAACTAAAAAGTAAAATAAAGCTCGGTTTTCCTCTATGAATCTCGCAACAACGCTCAACCCGATCCACACGAAAGCCCAATTATTCTTCTGCATCATCACCTGAAATGGGGGCGTCCACCGTCAGTGGCGAGTAACTAGGTTGTCCCACTTAAATGTGGAACCATAAACCATATAATAAGATAGAATCATCGAGAAACACACGTCGTACATGAATAACCATAGAATAATTCATAACAAATCAGACATACACAGCGGACGACTTAACATATCTTGCATATAAATAACATAATTCATACATAAATAACATACCAACCCGATGAATTCTTATCTTTTCATATTATTACCCAAAACCCATCTTTTATTCATCTTTCTTTAACCATGGACCGGTCATTATAGCTCGTACGGATACCTGTGTATATCTCAACTTTCCTAAAATGCGCTGAGGAGAACCCGTGTATCATATACCCGTAACTCTCCTTTGCAAGAACTAAGCCTAAGCTATGGCCATAACTCCTAAATAGTAGCCCGTGTACTACTACTTAGACGACTACACATTAATCCGTCCAATTTGGGATCCAATTTTCCTGGCTCTTTTCGCTTGTTTTCCGTGAATTTTAGGCTTAGTTTTCCATGTTTTAAGCCTTTTTAACTTAGTTTCAGTTTATTTAGTTTTCTTCAAATAATGTCGTTTTCTAGTTGTTTTCGTCAATAATTGAGCTATTTTGTGTTACTTATGCCTTTTGTTCTTTAATGCAGGTGTTTTGCGGGTTTTCAAGAGATTCTCGAAAGCCGTCAAGGGTCTTGACAGGTCCCAAAAATCTTAGAGAAGCATGCCGCAATGCCAAGACCACAAGACCCTGGCAAAGTTCCCCGAAAAGGGCATTCTTGTAATATTTTAGGCTTGTCGGGCCCGAGGCCCGATGTCTCGGGAGGCGTGCCGACCCGTTCCAAGAAAGCCGAGCAACAGTTGGAAGCATTTGGGTCAAGTCATGGTCGCGGACAGAGGTATAGAAGCGCCCACGAGAAATGAAAGCTACCCACGACCGCACGTTTTCAAGCAGCACTAGAGACCTGCTCGAGGCCTCTCTCTCGGCCGCGCCACCACCCCCATTGCGCCCGCGCTGCCTTCTACGCGCGTCCGCGCCGGAGCTGGGAGCTGCTCCTCTGTTTTCCTCGCGTGTTCAGCTGATGCTCGTGCTGTCTTGTTTTGGGCTCTTGCTTCATTTTATGCTTAGCCCATTGCTTCCCCCTCTTGTATATATACCCTCTAAGGGTCCTTAAACAAAGGGAGCTCATAATTTAGGTTAGTTTTTAGATTAATTTCAGATTTAGCTTAGGGTTTGAGGAGAGAGAAACCCTCTCTTCCTCTTAGTTTTCTAGGGTTTATGTTCAATTCTTGTTTCCATAGTTTTAGATCTAGTTTTATCTCTTGATTTTGGGTGTTTATTGAAGATGATGAATGGATTTGAAGGTTTTCTCAAGTGACATGGCCATTCCAACGAATTTGTACATCAAAATTCAATAAGTTCTCTATTCCTTCTCTTTGCTTGTTCTTGCTATTTTCTATGCTTTCAATCTTGTTTTTGTCATGTTTTTCAAGTAGTATAGTGTTTAAATTATGCAATTTCATGTTCGTAGTTGGTTTATATATGATTTATGAGTAGTTAATTTCTAGGGTTTGAAGGTGATGGGTTCATGACTTGAAATTGGGGTTTTTCATCTATTTTTGGTTGAATTGTGTTCATGTTTGATTAATGTTAGTGTCAATGATCTTAGAGATTAGCTAAAGTCCATAGTTGATTTCTTGGTATTTTTGAAGTATAATAGGGCTTTGTCTATGAGTTAATGATGCTTTGATTTTCATTGGCCAATGTTGCTAGTGAGACCATTACAATGGGAGTCAATGGTCCAGCTAGGAATGTCACGACCCGACTCTTATAAATCGGCCGTAGAAAAACCGGACGAGTCGAATTGTCATACTAACTACAAACATACTTAAAATCAGAACTTTTACTTCAAATTAGGTTAGTATTGAGTTGGTATGAAAATTTGTATTTTAGTGTGTAGAGTGGTGGGGTATGTGGGGTAAGGTAAAATAAAGTAGAGGAAAGTTGTGGGGACCACATGTATGCCATATTACTTATTTTAGACTTGTAACAAACATTTTGAGACATTCAAAAAAGGAAAATGTTGCAAACAAAAGGGGACGGGGGAGTAGATAAGATAGAAACCCAAACAAGTATCTAAAGTTTAATAAGAAAAAAAATAAAAACAACTATCTAAAGTATGTTACTTATTAAAAAAAAGAAAAACAAAAACAAAAACAAAATTAAACCCCCTAAAGCGGTAAAGGCTACCCAACCCGTGAAACTACAAAGAAAAAAAAAACGAGAAAGCAGTAAACACTTCCTTCCAATCATGAAAATTTCATATAAAGCAAATAAGTTATAGAAAGTTTACATGAATATTTTAGGATGTGAATGAAACTTAAAAATACAAAATAGTTTGATTGGTGAGAAAATGGGAACGAAAACAACCAAAACGAGCCAAAAATGCCCTATATGGCTTGTTTTTGTTCCAAAAAGCTATAACTTTGCCCAAAATCATGCAAATAAGTCATATAATGTTTACATGAATGTTATAGGACGTAAACGAACCTTAAAAACTTAAACTAGGTTGATTAGTGCTATGTTGGGAACGAAAACACCAAAAACGAGCCGCAGGGGTGTTATTGTTATTATTTATGACCGCATTTGATGTGATTTGTTGCTTTTTTAGATATATCATGTTGGTAGTGATGAAAATTTAATGTTTTTTTTATCGCAGAGTACAAATGAAGATGCATATATAGCTCATTCAAGGAAAGATCCAAAGCTTTTTTTTGTACATATATATATATATAATCGCCAAACTGAAGAATTGATATATCATGTTAGTTTTTGGACAAATTTTTGGGGATTAACATGTCTTAAGCTGTCAATTTGTAATATTTTCATGTTTTTGGGGATCCGAATCTAATTTTGTAAAGTACTACTGATTCAAAATTAGTATTTGTATGCTTTGACATCTTCTATGATATTATTAAATTTTTAAGAGTTAATTTCAATTGTTCAAAAGCTCTTATGAAAGTATTTACATGAATTAGCAAGTACGATGTCATAATATATATGTTTATATTACATAAACAAAATGTTGCAATTTGACAAATAAGTGTTGCAAATTGGTTGCAAATAATATGCATGAATATCTCAAAAGTGTTGCATATAATTGAAAATAAATGTTGCAATTCGTTGTATTTCCTCCGTTCCAAAAAAAGCGCAACAAATTAGGATGCATGGACTCCTAGGCATTTTTTTGTTGTGAGAGTAAAAGGGATAGAGAGAGAAAGTGGATGTGAGAGATAGAAATAAAATACTTACAAAAATGGAAAGATTAACATTGTTGCATTTATTTTGAAACTTCCTGAAATAGAAATTGTTGCATTTATTTTGGAACGGAGAAAGTATAAAATTTTTCAAAAGTGTTGCATTTGCCAAAAAAAAATGTTGCAATTATTTACATATGACTTTTAAAAAGCGTTGCTATATGTACTTAAAAACGTTGCATCTCAAAAGCGTTGCATTTTGTAAATTATGCAACGCTTTAATAAAACGTTGCAATAGCCCTGTATAAGTTTTGCATTAACCTAATGCAACAAGACTTATTGAAATTTTGGAGTGGTTAACCTAATGCAACCCATATTTTTAAGTACATAAGTGTACCTAATACAACCTAATATGAACAGAATTATCCTAATACAACCTAATACAAAATTATCCAACCCATATTTTTAAGTACATAAGGCATTAAAAAGCCTTGCTATATGAACAGAATTATCCAACCCATATTTGACAAATATGTACCTAATAGCCCTGTATAAGCGTTGCTAGTGTGCATGCTCTCAACATATCTTCGAGTGTTTGTATTGTTCTTTCAGTCTGGCCATCCGTGGCCGGGTGAAATGATGTGTTGAAATTCAGTAGTGTTCCAAATGCTTGTTGTAGTTTTCCCCAGAAATTTGATAGCAACCTTGCATCTTTATCGGACGCAATGTCCTTTGGAATATAATTCCATGTAATCTGACTATCTCTCGGACATAGGCGTCTACCAACTGCTTCATACTCCATGTATCTTTCATAGCAATGAATCTAGCGGACTTGGTTAATCTGTCCACTATCACCCATATGGCATTCTTCGAGGTCTTTATGATTGGTAGTCCCATGATAAAATCCATTGATATTGATTCCCACTTCCAACTTGGAATCTCTAGTGGTTGCAACTTTCCTCCTGGTCGCATGTGTTCAATCTTCACCTTCTCATAAGTTAAACATCTTGATACAAATTCCGTGACTTCTCTCTTCATGTTTGGCCACCAAAAATTCTGTTTGAGATCTTTGTAACGCTTGTCTCCGCCTGGATGCACGGAATACAGCGTATTATGTGCTTCTTCCCAAATTTTCTTCTTAAGAGTTTCGTCCGTTGGAACGCACCATCTTCCCTTGTACTTCACCACATTAGCATCGTTGACATCGAATTCTGTAGCTGTCCCCACTGCCTTCATCTTTCTGACTTTTTTTAACCATTCATCGGTCAATTGTTTTTCTTGGATTTCGTCAAAAATTTGTTGGTTCCAAGGTGAGTGCATTTAGGTGGACTTCTACTTGTCCACCTTCCACAATTTCTAAGTCAAGCTTCTGAAATTAGTTGCAAAGCTCTTTCGTCATTACCATGACACATAGTGAATGACTCGCCTTCTGACTTAATGCGTCAGCTACTTTGTTTGCTTTTCCCTCGTGATACGCAATCTCCAAATCGTAATCCTTTATAAGCTCCAACCATCTTCTCTGTCGCATATTCAACTCCTTCTGAGTGAATATGTACTTCAAACTCTTGTGGTCAGTGTAGATCTTACATCTCACACCATAATGTTAATGCCTCCAAATTTTTGGAGCGAAAACTACTGCTCCCAATTCCAAATCATGGGTTGGATAATTCTGTTCATACTGCTTCAGTTGTCGTGAAGCATATGCTACAACTTTTCCATGTTGCATAAGTACGCAACCAAATCCCTTCTTCGATGCGTCGCTATAAATCTCAAATCCGTCACTTCCAGAAGGAAGCGTTAATATCGGTGTCGTAGTCAGCCTCTTCTTTAACTCTCGGAATGCGTGTTCACACTTCTCGTCCCACTGAAATTTCGTGGCTCTCTTAATCAGATTGGTCATCGGTTGTGCTATTTTTGAAAAATCTTGCACAAACCTCCGGTAATAACCGACCAATCCTAAGAAACTTCGTATTTCTGTTACATTTTTTGGCTGCGGCCAATCAGAAACTGCTCTAATCTTGGATGGATCTACCGAGACTCCTTCTCTCGAGATCACATGACCAAGAAATGCAACTTTATCCAACCAAAACTTACACTTCGAGAACTTCACATACAACTCCTTCTCTCAAAGTACTTGTAATACCTTCCCTAAATGTTCCTCATGCTCCTCATTACTCCGTAAATATACCAAAATATCGTCGATAAAGACGACCACAAAACTATCCAAATAGGGCTTGAATGTCCTATTCATGAGATCCATGAATGCGGCTGGGGCATTAGTGAGTCCAGAAGGCATTACGGTGAACTCATAATGTAACGACCCACATTTTAGCAACGTTGTTTTCGAAGAAAACAACATTACGAGTCATTAAATAACAAAAACTCATATCACAAATCTTAGATAATCAGCGGAAGCTCTAACACTTAATTCTTTTATGATTCAAAATTAATTAATCTGAACAAAGAAAATGTCCAAAAATCACATTAAAATACTATTGTTCTACTACAACCTACTGGAAACCAATAACAAGGCGAAGTCTACTAATAAAGGGTAGCTAATGTTGCTACACTTGCTCGCTCATAAGACCCAACCATCGTATTAACCCAGATTACTTTACTTCATTACCTGAAAAGGGAATGGGGGGTCCACAATCAGTCGGGAGTAATTAGATTTTTCTACTTAATCAGTAGAACACAATTAGGAACATAATAATTAGAACAGATCAACAGAATAGTCAAACAAGTCAACAGGGAAAATCATTCAAAGGCATTCACAATCAAGTACGCAGCGGAAAGCAATCATAACAGAATAATCAACTAAGACTTTCCAGACGGACTTATCCAGTGCTAGACTTCTAGACTCCACTAATGACTTTCCAGTTCTAGTTCAATTCAAGTGCTAATCCGTGACACAGTCATATGCTCGTAGGTGAAACCTTAACTCTTCCTCAACTTTCCTTGTCTCATGCCGGGTTAACCACTTTTGATCTACTTCCCGACACTGGGATCCAGAACTGCCCCAAAACCGCAGAAGGGACAGTGGCATGGGCTATACCTATGTTCATGGAACTTTAGCCACTAGATAGGCGGTCACTTCATAGTTAATTATCTTTTCATGTTCACATTTCTAGTTCACAGTTTAACTTTCATTGACACGACTTGACTTCTAATCGATTCTAGTTCATCTTAACTTGACTTAAAACTCTAGTCTAAGACTCAATGCAATCAACAATATGGCACGCAATCATACAAAAATTACTTCATACATTAATATCAACCCATTCATCAAGTTCATACGTACAGGCATGCAAGATTATAATATTACAATGATTCATCTTCATAAATTTATTTGATTAAATCAATCAACAATTCAGAATACAAATCTTACTCAATTATTCATTAATAATTCCAAGAACGTAACCAAGACCCAACCTTTTAATCATTTGAACAATAAAAATCTACTCTTTTTATTCTTTCCCTCACTCGGCATTTTCGTGCCTTATTACCAAGAAATTAAAGTCTAATTCTTTAAAATACAAGCTTTAATTACATAATTAAAATGATTTCAAGAACAAATTCAAAGTCTAATCTTTTATCAAGGAATTAAGTAAAAATCAATCCTTTTATTCCATGAATTCACACGGCATTTTTATAAAATAAATAGATAAAATTTACTCATTATTTTATAATTCTAGAAATATCAATATTAAATTATTAATACTAAATTATCTTAAGTAAAATCCATGCTTTAATACTATTCAAGATTTTCGAACCATGTTATCAATTTTCCAAGATCACACACGGCTTCTTTGATAACTTATCCAAGATTATAAATTTATAATTCAAGAACTTACTAGATAAAGATTTAATTCAAGAAAATCATTAAAAGCTATCAATTGAACAAGATTATGATTAAAAGATTAAGTTTTGATCATATAAAATATTAGAACAAGGGGGGTGTCACACGGCTTTCATACATTCAACATTAGTATTTTTATTCAATAATTAATTCAAAAATAATAATTAGAAAGAATAATAGAACAAACATAAATTATAATAAAACATATGAATAAATTCATCAAAACATCATAGAATTAATCCTACATCACTCGATATTCATGGACTATAATAAGCATGTAATTCGAAATTCAACAATCATTGTTCTAAACAATTCTACATAGTTCTAAACTTATTCTAAAGATTATATCACTAATCTATTCTATTGATTAAATAAAACAAGCTAATTACCTAATATTGATGGTGAATCGTTCGATCTTCAAAGGCTAAAGGTTGAACTTTCTTTGGTGAAAGTGTTTGAATTGATGAAGCGAAGGAAGTATTTGTGTGGGGAAAAGGAGGAGTTTTTATTTGTAGTTTAGTTTTTATTTGTAGTTTAGGATTGAAAAAAAAAAGAAAATAAAAACAAAGCAGCCGGCTAGGGAGATGCAAAGTAAGATTTTTTGGATGTTCCTAAAAGTAGTAGGGTGGTTAGGAAAAATAAAAATAGAGTTTTTAGGTTTTAAACAAAATAAATATGGATTGCTAATTATGCAAAATAAATTAAATTGATTAAGTAAAAGGAAAATATGGCAAGGGGTCAGTTTTAGGAGGAGTCAAACATGGGTTTTGGGCCAGATCAATTAAATAAAATTAAGTCTTAGGGCCCAAATCGAATGATTCGGATTTAAAGGCTTAATTTTACATGAAATTTTACGGCCCAAAAATCCGGGTCGTTACACATAATGTCCATACCTCGTTCGGAAGCCTGTCTTGGAAACATCTTCCTCCGAAATCCTCAGCTGGTGATAACCCGATCGCAGATCGATCTTTGAAAACGTAGTGGCATCCTTCAATTGATCAAAAAGATAATCGATCCTAGGCAATGAGTATCTATTCTTAATCTTGACGTTGTTCAATTCAAGATAATCGATGCACAACCTCAATGTGCCATCCTTCTTCTTAACGAAAAGCACTGGTGCTCCCCAGGGTGAAACACTGGGTCTAATGTATCCCGTCTCCAATAATTCCTCCAATTGCACCTTTAGTTCTGCAATCTCTGCTGGTGCCATTCTGTAGGGCGCTCTCGAGATCGCTCCCGTTCCCGGTACTAAATCTATCTTGAACTCCATCTCCCTTACTGGTGGCATCCCCGGGATTTCTTCCAGAAATACATCTTCTTCTCTTCTCATAATTATTTCCATGTTTGAGGCTTTAGCATAAGCCTCCGCAAAATTTTCTGAGGTACTTCCTCCTAACCTATTTTGGAGTCGAAAATCTAACCCATCTTCAAACTTTTGAACCTTGGCCCTTTCCTCAGGTACCACATTAGGACAAAGCTTGGCCAACTCATTGAATTTTTTGGCATACTCTTGTACGTTCATTGACCCTCCTTGGGTCAATCTACCAAACTCATTAAACTTCTGATTTCGAATGTGCTCTGGAAAAAAACGAGCTCGAAGAGCTGTTTTGAATTCCTCCCAAACAAAGTTTTCTTGTGCTCTCAACGCTACTCCCTCACTTTCCCAACAAGTATATGCTTCCTCCCTCAGATAAAAAGTGGCTTGGTTTACTTTTTGGTTTTCAGGAGTTCCGGCTGTGGTAAATATCTTATCGAAGTCCCTAATCTTGTTTTCAACCAACATTTGGTCCACTTTCCCGACAAACAAAGGTGGTTTAAGGGCAGAAAGCTTTTTCGCCATCATCATTGTTGTTTTGGTTTACTTGGTTTTGAAGGACTAGACCAAAGTTTTGGGCTAACTGTTGAAGTGAATGGAGTCTAGCTGCAAGTTGTTCGGGTGTTTCGGCCATTGGTCGATTTTGTCGGGTCCTAGATCGAGTGTTAGCACCGTTATTCAACATAGACTGCGGTATTAGTAGAGAAGGACGGTGTTAACACCGTGGAAAGCAACGCTTACGAGGAGGACAAGGAAAAGAAGAAAAGAAGACTTGAAGCAATTAGACCATACATGCATATATTAATAATCATTCTAGTTTTAGGTCAAAACAACCTTACACACCAAAATTTTATTTTGCCGAATTTGTCTACTGACCAATCACACATAATTACATCACACACCAAAATTTTACCACACCGAATTGGTCTACTGACCAATCACACATAAGTACACCAAAATTTTACCACACCGAATTGGTCTACTGACCAATCACACATAATTATAAAAGTAGTGAAAATACGAAAAAGTAATAACATAGAAAGGTTCAAATCACAACTCATAGGCTCCTAATTACAAAAAATTCTATCCCATGTTGCTATCCTCGAAACTGGGGCTCGACCCTTGCTGCTCCCCTACCCCTACTATCAGTTTGGGTGGATCAAGGTTGTACTCGTGTTCTTGTATGGCATTAATCAATTGCTTCTCTTTATAGTCGAGTGTGAGAAACCACTCGCCCTTATAGAAATAACGAGCAAAGTTGGGTTCGTCCTTGGAGATCATGATGTCGGGGTACCTATTCTTGACATGAGATAATGCCCCTGTTGTTGGAAGGGTTTCAATGAGAACATGTGCTTGCCTATATGTTCGGTTGTAGTCTGATATCCCGTGCATATGGTTGTAGTGATAGCTTTTAAAACAAAGATTTAGACGGTGAACAAAAGAACGAACATCCTCTCCTTCTCTAATGCAAAGATGATAAGGTGAGTCTGGATGGGTATAGACCACTCATCTAGGGGGAACTGCATTCTTCCTAGCTGAATGATACTTATGCAACATCTAGAAAATAAGAAAAAGCACGAAATCAAATAGAAGTACTTTTAAGAAGTACATGCAAATAAACACATAACCCCATCATCATAGTCCCACTCTCACGACTTGGTTGTAACTCTAGGGTGTAAAAAGTTTTCAAAATCCATTTTGAAATTCATTTTCGAAAACATCGGCTCTGATACCAACTGTAACAGCCCCGGAAATCCGGACCTTTTCTTTCCTTTATAAAACTTAAATTTTTCTAAAAACCATTGCCCGAATTTCTAGAGTTGCTACTCGTACGCCCACTTCTGATAAGAAATGAGTATACGAATAAGTAAAAGCAGGATCATAATGTTTTCAAATTCCTAAACGGATTTTATTCATAATACAAAAGCCGTACAATGTTCAAATCCAAAATATCAAAAGTTAAAATAACCCATTACAAGCTGTTCGGCTAAAGTATAAAGCCTATGATCAAAAGGTTTAGCTAATTCCAACAGGGATTCCTCATCAGCCTCAAACAAGTAAGCCATCCTTAATACTCACCTGCAAAAAACCCCGAAGGAAAAATAACAAAAAAACAATAACACAAAAATCAGAAAAACTGAGTATGATCGACTCTACCCCGTAAAACGATTTTAGTTTAAAAACAGTTGACACACAAGAGACATAAAATATTTGCTGAACCAATATTTATCCAATTCACAAATTTTAGAGCAATTATTATTCAAGATTATTTAATAGGGAAAGTGAAAGCGATAGGGCCTGTTTCATCCCGTCACGGACTTTTCGGCCTGCCCTGCAGCTTGTCGACAGAGTGTCTAGAGTGTATACACCCCTCATAGAACTAATGTGTATCCGCAAGTGCGCGCCAGAAGTTCAGTAGGAGGACGAAAGCAGATTATAACGGTTGCAAAGTTTTAATGACGATTCAACACATATCCGACCTATTGCATGTCCATCACAAGAATAGGCCCAAATTGGGTACTCCCCAATGAAACACCGTTCATCACCCTAATAGGTTGTCACCGTTCACGCTACTTCCCTTTTGAAGATTGTTTCACTTTAAATTTAGATTCATTTGCTTTTGAAAATCATTTGAATGAGTACAACAACTCAAAATAAATCAATGATCCCAAAATTCCGCACTTTAAGAATTCTCCATGAGAAATCAACCATAAGGCAACTTGCCAATCCAAATTCAACAACTCAATAACTTATCGTTCATTCATAGAAATCACTTATACTTCTTAAATCAAGGCAAGTACAAACATTCATCAATCCTTACCCAAATTCCATGACGTAAATAATTCATCAAACAATCGAATTGCTAAGAGCATCAAACTTTTCGAAATCATGTGTATAGTAGAAAATTTTGAAATTAATATACTTATACACATATTTTTCGAAAATACACATGTATATATACTAAATAATTTTCGAAATCAGTTGAATAACATTACATAAAATATTTGGATATTTTATGTTGCAAAAATCATAATATAAATACATAGCATATTATGCACATTGATTTTTGAAAATTTCAGATTTTATAATTTTTATTAAATAAGCTTATTCTGGAATTCTAATGGGTATTTGTACACAAATTATATGTTCTAAAACACATGTACACAACCCTTTGTCCAAAAACAAGTTTTATTTTGATTTTCGAAATAACGAAAGCATAATTAGACTATTATAAAAATCTGGACAACGACTATTTTTGGCATAAAATGCCTTTGAAACCATCCCATTAGCCCTCAAAAATATGGCTAAAACATCCCTTAAATGCCCATGCATCCAAACGAAAATACTACTACTATGCAGACAATTATTCATAATTTTACGTCATCAAAACAACCTTAAAAACAATAAATAAAAGTACTACTTAAGCATGCATCTAACTTCTACCAAACATAACTTTAAAACATGAAAACTATGCTAGAACATAATATTAAGCATGCTAAAACATAAAGCGTAAAACAAACTAATCTAACCTAAGCATACAAGAACCTAGGGCTAAGAAAGCGGTAGACATTGAAGCATACCTCAAAATCTAGAAGGCTACTTTGAGTTCGCTCCCTCCTGAGAAAAAAATAACTCAATTCTCTCAGTTATTCTTCCGTGAAAACTTCACTTTTACTCCTCTTTCTTAGAGGAGAAGTGGAAGAAAGGTAGAGAGAATTGTGAGGAGTATGTGAGGGTGAAGGAGGTTATTTATAGAATGGAAGGGTGGAGGAAAAAGTAAAATTTTCAATGTGGGATAGGATGGTGGTGGTGTGTGGCCATGTGAGAGGAGGATGAGATAAGGGTGATGTGGTGCTGAGGTGGCCTAGCAGTTTGTGTTGTCAAGCTTTAATGGTTGGATGACTAATTGACTAATTAATCTAATTATGCGGCAATTAAAATATGACATGCATAAAACGACCTTTAAAAATAAAATTTTAAGCGATAACAATATTTTTATTTACCAAAAATATTTTTCCATAAAATAAAATAATTTTCGCAATACATATATATTATTTTATAAATATATAAATACGTATTTATTTATTTTGAAAATATTCCAACTTCAAAAGTAATTTATTATTTTCCGAAAATAATATTACGGCAAAATACTTTGTTTATAATAAATACCTTTTGAAAAAAATAATTCGAAAAGCTCTTTTTATAAAATATAAAACCTCTTTATAGAAGATATTATTTTTGAAAATCCTTGAAAAATTACGGGTATTACATAAAGATGAGGAAGCTTTTCCAGAAGGGCGATACGGTTTTCTTGTGTCATGTAAGGGATGTGTCCGAGGATATCCTGTTGGACGATATACCTGTAGCGAGGGATTTCAGAGACGTATTTCTTGATGAGCTACCAAGGGTTCCACCCGAGCGCGATGTCGAGTTTAACATCGATTTAGCACCCGGGACAACGCCGATCTCAAAGGCATCCTACCGGATGGCACCTTCGGAGTTGCAAGAGTTGAAGACGCAACTTCAGGATTTGATTGATAAGGGCTTCATTAGGCTGAGTGTTTCTCCATGCGGAGCACAAGTGCTCTTCGTGAAGAAGAAAGACGGTAGCATGCGCTTATGCATAGATTACCGAGAGTTGAATTGGGTAACAATCATGAACAAGTACCCCTTGCCTAGGATTGAGGACCTATTCGATCAGCTGAGAGGAGCGGGAGTTTTCTCGAAGATAGATCTTTGATCTGGATATCATCAGATTCCAGTTAAGAAAGAAGACATCCCGAAGACAACATTTCGCACGAGATACGCCCACTACGATTTTGAGGTGATGCCGTTTGGACTCACTAATGTGTTGTAGTTTTCATCGACGATATCCTAGTGTATTCGAGAGACGAGTCTGAGCATGCGGAGCATCTCTGGATAGTACTAGAGATACTGAGGAAGCAAAAGTGGTTCGCGAAGCTCTCTAAGTTTGAGTTTTGGCTACGCTAAGTAGCATTTCTAGGTCATGTTATTAGTAAGGAAGGCGTTAAGGTAGACCCAGCAAACGTTAAGGCAGTAGTAGAGTGGAGTAGCCCGAGAAATATGGCGGACGTCCGTAGTTTTCTGGGTTTGGCCGGATACTATCGACGATTCGTCAAGGACTTCTCCAAGATTACTAGGCCGATGACTAGTCTTATACAGAAGGAGATCCGATTCGTTTGGTTGGAAGCCTGTGAGCAAGCGTTTCAGCAGCTGAAATAGAAGTTAGTTTCTGCTCCTATTCTTACCCTTCCGAATGATGAGGAGGATTTTGAGGTCTACAATGATGCATCTAAGAGTGGCCTAGGATGTGTGCTGATGCATGGTGGGAAGGTCATCGCTAATGCATCGAGACAGCTGAAGGTGCACGAGCGTAACTACCCCACGCACGATTTGGAGCTAGCAGCTGTAGTTTTCGCGCTCAAGATCTGGAGGCACTATCTCTATGGTGGATCGTGCATGGTATTCACGGATCATAAGTGTAACGCCCCAGATTTTCGTGTTATTTTATTTGTTTTATTACTTGTTTTTGTATTTATTTGTGCATGGTCTAAATTTATTTGGACTATTTTTATTTTTTGAGTGTGATTAATTTGATGATTGATTGTTTTATTATTTATTTTATTTTTATTAATTAGAATATTAATTTTAATTTTCTAATTAATTATTTTTGGGCCAAGAGCGAATTTAATCGTAATTAGTGCAATTAGCCAAGTGATCATCAAAGCCCATTTTAGCTTGCCCATAACCGGCCCCCCTTGGTTTTGGCTCATTTTGGCCACTTGCTTTGTGTTCACACCTTAACCAACTTCTATAAATAGAAGTGTTATGTTAGTAAGGCATGAGGATCATTTGCCATCTTAATCATCCTTTGCCCACAATTAAAACCCAAAACACTCTCCTCATTTGTTCCATTTCTACACGCCATTTTTGGCTAATTCTCCCATCAAATTGTTCATCAACTTTCCAAACCCAAAACTTAAAGATTCATATCCCATTGATCTTTAAGTGATTAAACACCCACTTATTTTCATCTTTTTGGTTCAAGATCATTAGTTTGGGTTGGGTTCCGGGTTGCTACGTGATTGGGTTGGGTGTTTGTGTAACGACCCGGATTTTTGGGCCGTAAAATTTCATGAGAAATTAAGCCTTTAAATCCAAACTATTCGATTTGGTCCCAAAGACTTAATTTTTATTTAATTGATCAAGCCCAAAGCCCTTGCTTTGACTCCCTCCTAGCCTGCCTTTCCTTTCCTTTATTTCAATTTAATTTGATTTATTTATTTACCTTAATTATCCAATTACATCTATTTTGTTTAAAACCTAAAAACTCTATTTATATTTTCCCTAACCACCTTACTACATTTTAGGAACACCCAAAAAATCTTACTTTGCATCTCCCTAGCCGGCCCTCTTTGTTTTTATTTTCTTTTTTTTCCAATCCTAAACTACAAATAAAAACTAAACTACAAATAAAAACTCCTCCTTTTCCCCACTACATATCACGGCATATCATTAGATTCCCAACCCAATCCTCCTTTTATTTCATCAAATCAAAGACACCATTTAAGATTGATTCAAGACCTTTAACCTTATTCATCAATGCAAACCTAACCTAGCGTGTCTTGGGTCGAACTAAGGGACGAATGGGCGAGGTTGTGCGTGGTTTTATATGTGTGGATTCTCCTATAGGTATCTAGCTATTCTACTTAGGAATAGGATTAGGTTGCATAGGATACTAGGCTTAGAATCACGTTGTTATTGTTGTTATGATTTTCGTATAAAACATGTTGTATAGGTTGTTAGATTTGTTTTCTTGTTTGATCAATTTATGTTATTGTGCGATCTTGTAAGCTATTTCGTTCTATGATTAATTCCTGATGTTCTTGTATTTAATCTTGATAATTTGACAGTGTTCTTGCTTGGTATTTTCGATTATGTTATGCGTGTGATAGCATGCTGTTAAGCTTGGATTTTTATGTTTATTTTTCCATGAATCTTGATTAATCTTGTTAGTAATTGTTATTAATGTGTCTTATTATATTCTTGGTTTATGCGTGTGATATTGATGGCAAAAAGGTTCGATTTTTATGATTAAATCCTGAATTATGATCTTGTTGATATTTGTATGGTGTCTTTGAGTCTTGTTGAGTCGTGTCGTGTCGAACGGTTAAAGATCGTGCGTCGAGCGGTTGATGATCGCGCGACTATCGGTTCATCTGTGATGAATCGTGTGGGGCAAGTTTTGTGTGATTGATTGAGAGTCACAGTCATATCGAACGGTTAAAGATCGTACGTCGAGCGGTTAAAGATCGCGCGTCTATCGGTTCATCGGTGATGAATCGTGCTGGGCAAGTCCTTTGTTGTTAGTCTTGTTATCAGTTGAGATCGAGCGTTGTCTTGTTACCGAGCTTGAGTTTGATGATGTGTGTTGTACTTGGAAATGATGCACTGGTTTGCATTGATTGATATTAACGTTGTTATTATCTGCTATGTTTTCCGCTGTTAACTCTAATGATGATTAATTTGTAACTTGTGATCGCTGTTGTTCCTGTGTCCTAACCCTATTATTGTATGTAATGTGGTCGTACTTCTAAGTAGGACAGTCTAGTTACTCGCCACTGATAGTGGACCCCCAATTTTATTTTGCAGGTAAGCAGGATAGAAGCTAGTAGCTGGATGGGTTGATGAGCGTCTAGGCCCCTATTTCTATTTCCTGCTTTTGCAATAGGTTTTATTTCAGTTTTTAGGACTAGATTTATGGTTTATTTAACCTTTTGTAATTTGGGATTTCAATATTATTAATAATAAGTATTACTTCCACGAGTTTTAGCTATATTTCTGTATTATAAATCGATTGGTAACTGCCTGTTTACGACGTTATCACTAATAACGTCGTTGCTAAAATGCGGGGTGTTACAGTTTGTATGGTTCGAAGGGGTCACGTGTGGTGGTTCGTGGGAATCGAAGGCCGTGTTATGCTCGTGTTGGGTAAGCCGTGTCAAGTGGTGGCCGTGCATGGAAGCACCGTGTGGTGGTGGTGGTCCGTGTATTTGCACCGTGTATAACAAGTTCCGGGCAGTGAGTTTTTGTATTGTTTGCTATCCCGTTCGATTAAGGTAGCATGCTCTTTCATCCTAGATTGAATACTTTGATCATAGGATAGATTAGGTGATAAAATTAGAGCATAGGTTTGATGAATTAACCCTTATGTTGTGCGTGAATCTGGGCAGAATTTTAGTAATGATTTCGTGACGTTCTTGTTTTGTTTTCATGCATGATTTTGATTATTTTTCGATAGATATATGTTTGTTATGTTTATGTTCAATTATCATGAAGTTTTGATGCATGGAAATTGATGAAAAGTTGCTAGAATTGGTTAGAACCATGCGTGTGATTGAGCATTGATTGATGAATGTGTTCTTGATAACCTTGATAAGTTCTATGTAAATCTTTTATTTGTATTTGATGATTTAAGTTAAAAGAACGTAAATTCGATGAATATTTTTATGATGGTTCATGTTTCTTGAAGTTTCTTGGTCATGATATGATGAATCTTGATTTTCTTTGTTATGATCATGTTTTCTTTAAGTATAGTTTATTAAAGATTATTAAAGAAAATTAAAGAAAGGTATAAAGATTGACTAAAGAGGTTCCAAGGTTATGTTGTACATAGTTAGTCTCGAGTAAAGGTGTAAGATGCGAACTTGAGAATAACCAAGATGTAAAGAACGTAAAGATTAGCTTGATTTTGCATAATAGACGCCTAACCTTAGAGTAAGATTCTAAGACTTGGGTTAAGATACGGCCACTATCCTAACCGCGGTATTGGGATAGTTAGTACTTACTATGTCGTCTTTATGATATGGATTCCGTAAGATGGGTTCATGGGTTTGGGAGTAAGATTCTCATTCCTGGCATAGTAGGAAAGTTCGATCACGTAAGATGTGTTCGTAGGAGCATAGTCTAATCTAATATGTAAATGATAGCGACAAATATTATGATAAGGATGTGTTAGGTAAAGATAAGTTAGTTATTGGAATTGATATTATTATTGTTATTTTTACAGTTGCATGTTTGTTTGGTTGAGTGCTTGATTTGTTTGTTTGATTTATTCTATGTTCATATGTATCCACGTTAGGGTGGGACTGTTATTTTACTCGCCACTGATGGTGGATTTATGTTTTCAGATAACTCTGATGATGACGGTGTTGGTTAGCTTTGGGATTAGGGCAAGCGCCGTTGAATGTTACCTATAGTTTCATTTTTCTGTTGTTATTATATTCAAACTTTTAGAAGTTGCAGTATGTACGTTCTAAACTCTAACTACAGATTTGGAGTTGTTTCTTTAATAATGACTAGGACTTAGTTGTGTACAACTAGTGGTTTTGTACATTTTGGGTTTTATAATAATAAAGTTCGAGGTTTTGTTTTTGGTATGTTTGTATGTTAGTTTGACAATACGACTCGTTAGTCTCTTCCGCGCCATTCTATACAAGTTGGCTCGTCACAATAAGAGTCTCAAGTACATATTCACACAAAAGGACCTCAACATGAGGCAGCGACGATGGCTTGAGCTGATTAAGGACTATGCCCTCACGCTTAATTACTGTGAAGGCAAAGCGAACTTAGTTGCTGACGCATTGAGTCGCAAGAATCGATTGAGCTTCAGTAGAAGTCGTGGTTCCGTCAGAGTTCGTCTGACTTCTATGAGTGCCGAGCCCGAGGTTTTCCAGGAATTACGCGAAGGACCGAAGGACGACCCGCAGTTGACTAGGATTCGAGAAGCTTTGCTTCAAGGAAAGGTCGTTGTCTTTGAGATTTCGTCCGATGGTAGTCTGCGTTTTCAGGGGAGATGGTGCGTACTGGACATTTCTGATCTTTGGAACAGGATCATGTTTGACGCACATAACTCACCCTACTCTGTTCATCCTGGAGGTAATAAGTTGTACAAGGACCTTAAGGGCCAATTCCGGTGGCCTAAGATGAAGAGGGATGTGGCAGAGTTCGTAGCTCGATATTTGGTCGGTCAGAAGGTTAAGATCGAGCATCAGCGACCAGGAAGGCCTTTTGCAGCCACTACCGATTCCGACCTGGAAATTTGAGTCAGTATTTATAGATTTTGTGGTTAGCTTGCCTACCTGTAATGGGATGAATGCCATTTGGGTAATTGTGGACAGGTTGACTAAAGTCGCTAGATTCATACCGATGAAGATGACTTGGTCGATGGAGCGCCTAGCAGAGGCTTACACCCAGGACATCATTCGACTTCACGGAGTTCCGAGGGAGATAGTTTCTGATGAAGATCCGAGATTCTTGTCTCGTTTCTAGAAATCATATCAGGAGGCCTTCGGGACGAGGTTGAAGCTTAGCACCGCATTTCACGTGGCGACAGATGGCCAGACTGAGAGGACCATCCAGACTCTGGAGGATATGTTGCGAGCATGTACTCTAGAGTGTCATCAGTCATGGGTTAGGATGCTTTGCTTGATCGAGTTTTCTTATAATAAAAGTTATCACTCCAGCATTGATATGGCTCCGTACGAGGCTCTCTATGGCAGGAAATGTCGGAGTCCGATTTGTTGGAATGATATTAGTGATTTTGTGGCATTAGGACCCGAGCTTATACGAGACACTGTGGAGTAGGTCAGAGTCATTCGATCGAAGATGCAAGCCGCTCATAGCCGCCAGAAGTCTTACGCCGATCACCGACGTAGACCACTGACGTTTGAGGTAGGTGAAAGAGTCTTGCTTAAGGTTTCACCATTCAGAGGAGTTGCTCGTTTTGGCCACAAGGGGAAGCTCCGAACGAAGTTCGTGGAACCTTACGAGATACTTGAACGAGTTGGGGAAGTGGCATATCGTTTAGCTTTACCACCTTGTTTATCTAATGCTCACGATGTGTTTCATGTTTCTCAGCTAAGGAAATATGTATATGATCCTACCCAAATCATTTCAGTGGATTCAGCCACCATTGAGCCGAACCTAACTTTCGAGGAGCGAACAGTCCAGATCTTGGATCGTGAAGAGAGGACCCTCCGACGCAAGCGAGTCAGATTAGTCAAGGTGTTATGGAGAAGCCAACATCATGAACAGGCAACATGGGAGACTGAGGCGTCAATGAAGCAGAAGTACTCAGAGTTGTTCGTAGGTGAGCTTTCTCTCTTGCTTTGAATTTCGGGACGAAGTTCTTTTTAAGGAGGGGAGGTTGTAATGCCCCGGATTTGTGTTATATTTGCTTTGATAGTTTTTCTTGAATTTTTATTTAATTTTGTGCATGGTCTAAATATATTAGGGCTATTTTGTTGATTGAGTGTGATTATTTTATTTTGCATTATTTTATTTTATTTTATTTTATGCTATTTTAATTATTTAAAAATTATTAAGTTGCTAATTAATTAATTTTGGGTTAAGTCCAAAATTAATCATGATTAACCATGCTTAAGTGCAAGTGGCCCATTAGCATTATTTAGCCCATTTCCATGAGCTCCCAACCGACCCCCCTTTTGGTTTGGCTTAATTGCCACTTGTTTTATGTTCACACCCAACTAACTTCTATAAATAGAGGTGTTAGTAAGGCATTAGGATCATTTGCTCACAATAAAAAATTAAACACACTCTCCATTTGTCCTCCATCCCACATGACTATTTTGGCTAAACTATCACCAACAATTGATCATCAACCTTTACAGCCACAAAACTTAAAGATGCATCCTCCATTTATCTTTAAGTATTAAAATTCAAATTAATCCTCATTAATTTCATTTAAGATCACTTGTTTGGGTTGGTTTCCGGGTTGGTTCGAGTTGGGCATCATGTTCGTGCATAGTGCTCGTGTGGGTCGTGCGTGGTGCTCGTGTGGGTGCTGCACGGTGGTTCGATTGGTGTTGCATGCTGGTCCGAGTGGTGGCCGTGTGTTGATCGTACGTGTCCGTGCGGTTGTGTTCGTGTGGTGGCCGTGTGGTGGAAGTTTCGGGAAGCGAGTTCTAGTGCTGTTTGCAATCAAGTTTTGTTAAGGTAACATGCTTTTTCATCCTAGATTGAATACCATGATCATAGGATAGATTTGGTGACCAATTTAGACTAAAAAGTGTGTGATGAATTTGAGTAAACAACCCATTTTATGCGTGTGATTGGTTGCTGATTTTTGATATTATAATATGATCTTTATGCAATTTAAGTCATGAATTATGTATTGTGGTATGATTATGTATCTATGTATGGAATTTGGTGTTAAAAAGATGAAGTCGGAATCAAGATTTGTATGTCATGATTATGCGTGTATTTGGTGTTATGTATAATGGAGTTCTTGTTAATCTTGATGATGTTCTTGTGAATCTTGAATTGATGATTGATGAATTAAGTTAAAGAATGCGCGTGCGATGAACAATTTGATGATGGTTAATGTTTCTTGAAGTTTCTTGATTATTTTGTAATGAATCTTAGTTTTCTTGATTTTCGGTTAGTTAGTCGATAAGTGTAGATTACGTGGTCTAAGTTAAAGAAAGTTAAAGAAAGTCTAAGGAACGATCAAATAAGTTTAAAGAAAGTATTGTACATAGTTAAACTCAAGTAAAGTCATAAGATGTAGGCTTGAGAATAACCAAGATGTAATGAATTTTTAAAGATTAACTTGAATTTACATATGAGACGCCTAACCATAGAGTAAGATTCTAAGACTGGGGTTAAGACGCCGCCACTATCCTAACCGCGGTATTGGGATAGTTTATACTTGTTATGTCGTCTTTATGATATGGGTCCGTAAGATGGGTTCATGGGTATGGGAGTAAGATTCTCATTCCCGGCATAATAAGAAGTTCGATCACGTAAAATGTGTTCGTATGAGCATAGTCCGGTCTGATATGTAGATGATAGCAACAAAGATATTGTAAAATTTAAGTAAAGTTTAAATAAGTTATTAGTTGTATTTTCTTGGCACTTTGTTTAAGCTTTGCTTGTCTATTTTGGGTGATTGTCTGTTTTACTTGTCTGATCTGTTTTATGTTCATATATATCCACTTTAGGGTGGAACTGTTATGTTACTCGCCACTGATGGTGGATTTATATTTTCAGGTAACTCTGATGGTGACGGTGATGCTTAGCTTTGGGATTGGGCGAGCGTCATTGTACTTATTCCTTTATAGTTTTTATTCTGTTATTATGATTTGGACTATTAGTTGTAACACCCCGTACTTTAGCAACGATGTTATTAGTGATAATGTCGTAAACAGGCAGTTACCAATCGATTTATAATATAAAAGTAGAACTAAAACTCGTGGAATTAATAATTATTATTAATAATAATGGAATTCCTATTACAAAAGGATAACTAAACCAGGAATCTAGTCCTAAAAACTAGAAATAGAACTAATTGCAAAAGCAGGAAAGGTAAACAGGGGCTTAGAAGCTCAACAAACTCATCCCGACTCTAGCCTCTATCTTGCTTACCTGCAAAATAGAATTGGGGGTCCACCATCAGTGGCGAGTAACTAGACTGTCCTACTTAGAATTAGGACCACATTACATAAAATAACAGGTTAGAAGACACAGGAACAATACGAAAGAATAACGTACAAAACTCATATAAAACTAACATTAAATTTACGCAGCGGAAATAACATATTCATAATCAATCATCAACCATATCATAACTCAATAAACACGGCATCTCAAGATCAATTCACAAAACAATAACAAGACTCCGCTCGGTCTACAACCGATAACATGACCAGCAAGAAACAGACTTGCCCCGCTCAGTTCATCATCGATGAACCGATAGACTCGCTTAGTTTATCACCAATAAACCGATAGACATGACCCGCTCGGTCTTCAACCGATAGACACGACCCGCTCGGTCTTCAACCGATAGACATGACACGACTCTGACTCTCAAACAATCACATAAGACTTGCCCCGCTCAGTTCATCACCAATGAACCGATAGAACCGCTCACTTTATCACCGATAAACCGATAGACACGACTCGCTCGGTCTTCAACCAATAGACACGATAAGACTCGACAAAGACACCATTCAAGACCACTACACGAATCAGTGCTAACACACGCACCAAGGTGATTATTTCGATCAATTACCCGCATGAATTCAATAAAAAAAAAAATATATACAAACTTGACTCTTTCATTGAAATAAAGGAAATCATATGGTCAAAGCCTTAAGTTTAATTAACAATGTCATGCTTCTACATCATGCACCAACTACAACGTCACCCATGATTCCCAAGAATGCATATCCATATCCATATCAAGCATGCAATTAACGTGACAAAATTCCCAAGAATGCAATTAACGTGACAAAATTTAACTAGTTTCATGATTAAAAGTCAACCAAGCATATCCATATCAAGTTTCATCAAACAATCATGATAGATTAACAAGTAAACAAGATCATGCTTTTAGATATAATTACAATTATATGCATAGTATGAACAACAATCAAATAATATTCTAAACCTATCATCCTATGCAATCTAGCCCTATTCCTAAGTAGAAGAGATCTAGTTACCTAATTTGAAGCAATCAACTCAAGAACACACCCAATCTTTCCTTCACTCGACACCAACTTGACCACGGTGGTTGGTTTTGCAAACACGCACAATCTGTCACAAACTGCAAAAAGAATCGAGTTAGATAGCTTAAGAAAGAAAAGATTGAAAAGAAAAACGTTGAGAGAAAAGAATGGCCTGGGGCCGTGTATTACTAGGATGGAAAGGGAGAGTGTGTTTTGTTATGTGTTTGATCATATGATTAGAAATAAATAAAGGGTGGGTTTTTGTAGTGTAAATAGGATAAATGGGTTTTACTAAATAATAGGAGTTAGTTTAGGAAAGAAAATTAAAAGAAAATAATTATGGTGGCCGGCTAGGGTGGTTAAAAATAGGAGTTTGTTTCGTAAAATGTAGTGAGGTGGTTAGGGAATAAAAATAGGATTTTTAGGTTCTAAAAATAAATAGATCTACTTGGATAATTAAAGTAGAAAAATTAAAAATAAAAATAAGGGGAAAAATATGAAAGGGGCCGACCAAGAGGGAAGAGATATGGGTTTTGGGCTTGCCTCATCAAATATCAAATTAAGTCTTTTGGCCAAATTTAGAATATTTGGATTTTAAGGCTTAATTTTTCACGAAATTTTACGGCCCAAAAATCCGGGTCGTTACATTAGTCGTTTGTATTCTCTAACTCTGACTACAGTTTTTGGAGTTAAATCTTTAGTAGTGACTTTTTGAGGTTTAGTTATGTACAAACTTGTGGTAATTGTACATTTGAGATTTTTTTAGAAGTATAATTTGAAGTATAGTTCTTGATTTTAAGTATGTTTGTTATTAGTATGACAATTCGAATCTTCGGTTCTTTCCGCAATCGATTTATAAGAGTCGGGTCGTCACATACCTGGATTAACGCAAGATCGATATCAACCGATGAACGAACGATTAACGATCACGATTACAATCACTCAATCCCACGGTCACACGACCCAAATAACATGGCACCACGAGAAGCCCAACACACACGGCTCAGCAGCACGGACCACCACACATTGACGTTCGAACCACCACGACCACAGCACGAGCAGTCGCTCACGTCCACATCGAACCACCGCAGCACCACATCGACCACCGCGAGCAAACCGTTGCTGCAGCATGACTACCACCATCCTTGCACGGACCACACGACACCCACACGAAACCAAATGCACCAATCCGGAAATAACCCGAACTAATGATCTTGAAATTTGATTTATAATTTGAGGAAGAATTTGGATGGAGAAATGTGGGTGTTAATGGTGTTTGTAGTAAAGATGGTGATGCCTAGAGAGAGTGTTTACAAGTAATGAGTTCTTACTACCAAATCGAGTAATACTATGATAGTAGTCTAAATCCTCCTCAAGTCCCATATATATAGAGGATGGAAAAGATTAAGGAGCCAACATGGGTATTAATACCATGTCATAACCGGCCCTATGGGGTCCAAATGGCCTTATGGGATAATCAATTGTTCGGTCTGATATGGGAACACGCCTAAAAACATTCCTTGAATTCCCATACATCCACACAAAACACTACTACTTTGCACACAATTAATCAGAATTTTACGTCATCAAGAAAACCTTAAAAAAATAACTAAAAGAACTATTTAAGCATGCATACAACTTCTATGAAAGCATAAATAAACATAACTTTAAAACATTAAAACTAAGCTAGAGCATAACACTAAGCATGCTAAACCATAAAGCGAAAAAAGAAACTAATCTAGACTAAGCATAGAAGAACCTAGTGGCTAAAGAAAGCGGTAGACATCGAAGCATACCTCAACGTCTGGAAGGCTACTTTAAGTTCGCTCCCTCCTCATGAAGATAACTCAATTCTCTCAGTTATTCTTCTGTGAAAACGTTTCACTTGTTACTCATCTTTTTTAGAGGAGAAGTGGAAGAAAGATAGAAAGAATTATGAGGAGTAAGGAGTGGTGGGAGAAGCTATTTATAGAATGGATGGGTGGAGAAAAGGCTAAGATTTTCAATGTGGGACAAAGAGGGTGGTGTTGGTGTGTGTGGCCGTGTGGAAGGAGGAAGAGATAAGGGTGAGGTTGTGGTGAGGTGGCCTTAGAGTTTGTGTTGTCAACAATTAATGGTTGGATGACCAATTGACCATTAATGGTTGTGTTGCCACTTGTACGGGGCTTTATCCCATGTGTGGGCTTGACCATGTTGTTGGGATTTCCTTTTGGTGTTGCTTCTTGGATTGCTTTGTGATTGGATTGGGCTTTATAATTATTGATTTGGCCCAATAATTAATGGGTGCATTTTGCCGCATCAATTTGCCCCCTAATTTTCTTAAAAATGATGAATTCGAAGAGAGTTTTTTTTATTTTAATTGAACAATGTGGCACATCAGTTATGATGGTTTATTGAGCCACTAACTGGTGTGCACGAGTGGCAGTTGAGCGAACGAGTATTTAAGAAGAGTGAGTGGAGTTAATTCCTCATTCTAAAACAATTTACTCTCCCAACTCTCTCTCTCTACTTAATTCTCTCTTTTTCGTTTCTTAAAATTCGTTTGCAACCCTTGATCTTCTTCGCTCTAATGGCTGAGCTTCCACCTGTGTCTAACGTTTCGATCACCTTTGATGGACCCGGTGATGACATCTTTGATGAAGGTCCCAGCACTGCAAGCGATGCTGCTATCGCCTAACAGTTGCAGGAGCAGGAGGACAGTGAACATGGAGAGAAGAATGAACAGGAGCAGCCATTTGTAGTGAATAGAACTGAATACAGGGCTCTGGTTACAGGGCCGGCCTTGAGGACGTGCAACCAACCCAACACCACAGGGCCCCCAAACTAACTAGGGCCCAAAATTTCATAAATTGTTATATTGGGGTAATGATAAAGCATTGTTCCATGCTTCGTTCCAGTGGTATATGCTCAACGTATGTTTACTCGAATATGCGTGGGGTTGCAGGTTCGAGTCCCAACACCGAGATTTTGACTTCAGTTTTTTTTGTTTGTTTGTGTTTTTTTTTTTTTTTTTTTTCTTATTTTCAGTTTTTTTGTTCTTTCTTATTTTTATTTTTTTTTTCTTATTTTCAATTTTTTTTGTTTGTTTATACATATAATTAAGAATCTTTTTTTATTTTTTTTTACAATTTTTTTATATATAATTAAGAAGTCATATATGTATAAAATATTTTCATACAACACCTTTTTATTAGAAAACATTTATTTATTTATTTTGAAAGAAGAAAACATCTATTTTTTAGCTAAGAAGATTAGAGCTTCGATCTTTTTTTTCTTAATTAGTTTATTTATTCAAAATATCCAATTTAATTGCCTTTGTGAGGAAAGAAAACACATAATATTATACTGTATTATTCTTTCTTTAAAAAAAATTTCTAGGGCCCCTCGTTTGATTTGAAAACAATATAGGCACAAGGTCCCCGATTTGTTTGGGACGGCCCTGTCTGGTTAGAAGAGGGGGTCCAGTGGATAGGGACCACTATCTGGACACAACTGATGATTGGGTCAATGTTAGGTGGGAGGACCCGGATGCCCTCTCAGGGGTAATGAACATCAGACCCTCCATATCTTTCTTGGGTAAGATGTTCCAACTCAATTTGGTTGTCGAGGCTGGTAGGTTAGCCCTTGCCCCTGGTCTTTGACGGTTATCAATTTTTCGTGACTGTTTCCATGTCTTTTGCATGGAATCCTGAGCAAGGTTTCATTTATGTTTTCATGGCACATCTGAATTTAGGTATCAGGTTTCCTCTTCACCCATTCATTGTGGAGGTATTAGATACCTGGAATGTCTGTATATCCCAGCTGGTTCCCAATGCAGTGTAGATCTGGTTGAATTCATTTAGGTTTGTGAATTCAAGGAGCTGGCCCTGAGCGTCAACATCTTCAGAGCCATGTACAGGCTAAAACCGTATAGGGGGTCTAATGTGCCCAAAGGATGGTGGACAGTTGAAGCCTTAAGGACGGATGGCCTTACCTATGCTACTACTTACTCCAAGCCCAGGGAGATGGGCCACTGGCACACTTAATTTTTATGTTTGATGGTCCCTTTGAATAGCGGGAATCCTAATGTCTATCTTCCTAGGACAGAATGAACCTGGCTCAGGGAGATAGAGTGGATCCTCTTCGAGAATATGACCAGTCAGGAGAAAGCTGTCCTGAAAGATATTGATGCTTACCCAGCTCCCAACACCACTGCTAGCACCCTGCCTACTGTATGGCTGCCTCATCTCGACCTGATCAAGAATGCGGCTTACCTGGCCCTTTGCAGTCTGAGCTGCAGGATGTCCAGAGGTAATCCTCTTTTATAACTTTATTTTTAATTATCAATTTTGTTTGATCGTCTGTACTTGTTGCATGATTTTAATATACACATCCTGGTCATCTACGACAAGGGGTTTGTTTGTCATGTCCCTGCTCTTACTCCCTGTGCTCTTCTCTTTTGGTAGCTGATGCTCGATAAACTGTAGATTATGAGAGGTTGGGGGTCGACGAAGATGGGAGGCCCCTGATGAATAATCTTGTTGAACCTCCAATGAGAATGAAACATATTCCTCTGGAGAATGAAAGGAGCGTTCCTGTTCATCTGGCCCCCAGGGATGAATCCAGCTAGGCCTTGGTTCCTGAAAGTACTGCCAGGGCCAGTTCCAGCAGGGGCTGCCTCCAAGATCCAAAGCTGACACATCAGGTTCTTCCTCTATTGTTGTTAGGCTGATCACAAGCCCTAATCGAAGGTCCAATAGGAGGAGCGTTGGTCTGGCTCCTCCAGCTGTTGGGGGTGCCAGGGCAACTGTGAGTAGGCACCAGGGACCTACCCTGGTGATTGATGAAGACCGGGCTCTAGTTCATAAGAGGTCTAGACTACATGAGGATGCTGGTGAAGTTGGGAAGAAGGGAAAAGAGGTCGTAGATCTCGAAGCTGATGACCATGATGATGATGAGGAGGAGGATAAAGAGTCCTTAAGGCTAAGGAGGAGGAGGAGGATCTATCTAGGAGGATGCCGACTGGTGCACTGCTATGACAGTCTATGAGCAGGACCTGGTATAGGGGCACTTCGGGACTCCTGTGGATGGAGATAAGTTCTTATGTGGGAGTGGGAGGTCTGATGGGCATGGTTGTCTAAGATGCCCTCTTACTCTTAGTTCTCTAGCTTGAGTGGGAGGTCTGGTGAGGCCCTTGCCCCCCACGACATTTGTAACAACCCGTATTTTAGCAGCATTGTTTTCGAAGAAAACAACAATACCAATCATTATTATCTAAAAACCTTTATTATCAGATTCATTAATTACAGCGAAAGCTCTAAAAACTTAATTCATATTATTCAAATAAACCATTAAATATTCCAAAATAAATACGTTTCTAAAGTCCAACATTGCTACAAAATAAGGAAAAGTCCACTAAAAATAATACAAAGGCTAGGGGTGAACATTAGAATAAAAATAAACTGCTAAACTAGCTCGCACACAATACCAGCCCTTGCGTAACTCAATCAATCATCACCTCTACCTGAAAAGGGTTTTGGGGTCCACAGTCAGTGGTGAGTAATTAGATTGTTCTACTTAATCAGTTAACACAATTAGAAACATAATAATCAGATCAGGTCAACCAAACAGTCAAACAAATCATCAGGAAATCATTCATAGACATCTTTGTTCAAGTACGCAGCGGAAACAAACATAACATCACAATAAACCAAGACCTTCTATACTAACTTATTCAGTTCTAGACTTCTTGACACCACTATTGACTCTTCAGTTCTATTCAGTTCAGGTGCTAATCCATGATCAATCATATGCACGTAGGGGAAACCTTAATTCTTCCCCAACTTTCCTTGCTCATGCCGGATCAACCACGTTAGATCTACTTCCCGGCACTGGGATCAAGAACTGTCCCAAATCCGAAGATAGGACAGTGGCTTCGACTAAACCTATGTTCATGGAAACTTAAGCCACTAGATAGGCGGTCACTTCATAGTTAATCATCTTTTCCATATTACAATTCTGTTCTCAATTCTAGTTCACAATTCAATCCCTTATTGACATAACTTGACTTCTAATCAATTTTAGTCCAACTTAACTTGACTCAAACTCTAGTCCAAGACTTGTACCACTCGACATTCACTAAATAAAACAACAATTAATTCAATTCCTTAAATAATCATATAAACAATTCAATCAATCAATCAATTACATAAATAAATAATCAAATAAACCAACAATCATCAACAAATATTACTCAAAACATGATAAAAATCCTCCTTTTATTATTATATACCACTCGACATTTTCACATATAAATACCAAAATTGACACTTTAAATTAATTAATATAATCATCAATAATTAATCATATAAACTTAATAATAAATCATAAAATTATACTTTAAACATTAAATCATCGAACATGGACTAAAACAAGATTGAAATCAATTCCCTTAATACATATACTACACGGCTTCATGGCTAAATATTCATATCAAGATGAAATTCAAGAAACTCTCTTATCATAATTTAATTAAAGATTAAATTCAAAATTATTATCAAAGATTAATATTAGTTCAAGATTTTAATAAAAGATCAAGATTATAACATAAAGATCATATTTTTATCAAAGAAACATGTTCGAACCTAACATAACATACACGGCTCACATCCATATATATTCAATAATTATTTTCATCAATTATAAATTAACAAGAATCGTCAAACAATTATAGGACATTCATAGATTATACAAAGACATAAAATAAATTCATCAAAACATTTTAGAAATATTCGGCCATTCTAATGAATAATCAGCAATTATGTTTTATCAATTCAACAATAATTCTGAGTAATTCTTAAACAATTCTAAGTATGATTAAACCTATTCTAAAAATTATATAACTAATCTATCCTATTGATTAAATAAATCAATCTAATTACCTAATAATCTAATATTAATGGTGAATGGTTCGATCTTCAAAGGCTAAAGGTTGAACTTTCTTTGATGAAGGTGTTTGAATTGCTGAAGTGAAGGAAGTATTTGTGTGGGGAAAAGGAGGAGTTTTTATTTGTAGTGTAGTTTAGTTTTTATTTGTAGTTTAGTTTTTTAGGGATTAAGAATTATAAAAGTGGTTCCCCTTTTTGTGGTGTGTTGGCCGTGTAGAAATACTAGGCAAGGGAGTAAAACAAACTCCTAAAATCTAGTAGAGAAAGTAAGAGGATAAAAATTAGATTTTTTGTTGGGGTCAAAATAGATGTGGTTTAGTAATTAAAGTAGGAAAAGAAAATATAACAATTAAAGGAAAATGAGTAGGGGGCCGTGAGGTGGGGTGATGAGGGAAACATTAGGCTTGGCTTGGACAAATTTAAATAAAGATCTGGGCCATGGTTAACAGTTAGGCTCTCTAAAGTGCTAGATTAATAATTAATTAAATAATAATTAATTAAATAGTTAATTAATTAATTATTCAATCAATTAAATAAAAATTTAAAATAGCCCCAAAAATACGCGGTGTTACAACATTGCTGTACCTACCCCCACAGTGGGGGCAAAGAAGATAAACCAGGAGGCACCAGGTTCCTCCACAGCTGAAAACAGAACAACAACAAAAAAAACAACAACGACAACAACACCAACTATTTCTAATGAGCTTCCAACATATGTGATGCCACCTCAATTAGCAGCTCTCTTTGGTTCGAGCCTGCCTGTTCCTGGTGAAGGAAGATTGGATGTTCCCCCAGGTTTGGCTTCTGCATCAGATACTGGGTCCTCAAGATAAACTTGCCAACTCTGAGATAGGTGATTGGACTAGTATGTGTCTTTCTTTTCATTATGTTTTTTAAGAAATGTTGCAGTTGGTTTATAATTTCTTGTTCCATTGCAGGTAGTGAAATATGGCCTTGTGTCCAGTGAGTTCCTCACCTTTGGCCTGCCCTACCTGACCCAGATTGGGGAAAGGTTCAGCTCTCTGCAGGAGGAGCTGACCATAACTAAAGAAAGCTACCTCTCTGTCCTTAAGGAGCATTACCAGGCCCTTGAGAGCCTCCATTCTGAGTTTTATGCTGCTCAGAAAGCCAGGGACAAAGCTAAGGAGCAGCTTGAGCTGGTCAAGGCAAAGGCTGCTGAGGAGAAGAAAAATTCTGACCAGGCCAGGGAGAAGCCAGGGTGAAAGGGCTGGAAGAGAGCAGGCAAAGCGAGGATGAGAAAGTGGGCCAGCTTGAGGGGAGCAACCCGCAGAAGCTTGAGGAAATCCATGCTCTTCAAGCTGGTAAAGGGAAACATGAGGAGCAGGTGAAGGAGCTCGAGGTTGAGCTGGAGACCAGGGCCCTGTACACCTAGACTGAACAAGATCTTAATGATTACTTCTTTGATGTGTGGATAACTGTTTTTCAGGTGTGTTAAATACAGGTATCCTGAAGTGTATTGGGAAGCTGTTGAGGAGAACAAAGGAATGGCCTTGGTTCTGTTTCTTTGATTGGAGAAGTGCTTCCTACTTCTCTTCTAGAGTATTTCAATCCTCTGACTCCTGGAACACCTGCTACCCCTGCCACTGAAGATGCTCCTATTACAATTGATGAGACTGTCCACAAGGAGGTACCTGCCCAACCCAACATGGAGATGACTGAGGCTGCTATTGCCAAGCCTGTTGAAGAGGAGGTCCACCACAGTGCTGCTCATAGCTCAAATGTGCCTACGAATGATGTAGAGGATGGTGGGATCGAGCTTCAACAAACTTTGGAAGGCCATTTTGCAGGTGATCAGACCAAGTCAGCAACTGAGGGAGACCAGAGTGCTCCTGTTTGGCGGTCACCTTGAAATATGGGAAGTGCCTCTTCTTGTTCCAGCACATCTGGTCATGCCTTCAGTTGACTTGCTTCTGGAACGTGGTGGTCTCTCTCTGTGACCTTCAGCTCATTTTTGGTTTTTGCTTTTCATTGTCTTAGCACCTCCTACAACACCCCACATTTTAGCAACGACGTTATTAGGGTTACCAATCGATTTATAATATAAAAATATAACTAAAACTCGTGGAAGTAATACTTATTAATGTTATTAATAATAATGGAATCCCAATTACAAAAGGTTAACTAAACTAGAAATGTAGTCCTAAAAACTAGAAATAAAACTAATTACAAAAGTAGGAAAAGTAAACAGGGGCCTAGACGTTCATCAACTCATCCCGCTTCTAGCCTCTATCTTGCTTACTTGCAAAATAGAATTGGGGTCCAACATTAGTGGCGAGTAACTAGACTGTCGTACTTAGAAGTAGGACCACATTGCATACAATAATAGGGTTAGAACACAAGAACAACAACGATCACAGGTACCAAGTTCAACAACAGAATTAGCAGCGGAAACTTAACAATCATCATTAGCAATATTATTCACGTCAAACTAGCACACGCACTTCTGAGTACAACACGCATAAATAAAAATTCAACATCAAGACGACGCTCGATCTACAACCGATAACAAGACTAACAACAAAAGGACTTGCCCCGCACGATTCATCACCGATGAACCAATAGACGTGCGATCTTTAACCGCTCGACGCACGATCTTTAACCGTTCGACATGACTGTGACTCTCAATCAATCACACAAAACTTGCCCCGCACGATTCATTACCGATGAACCGATAGACGCGCGATCTTTAACCGCTCGACGCACGATCTTTAACCATTCGACACGACTCGACTCAACAAGACTTAAAAAGACTCCAAACAATATCAACAAGAATCATACCACACATTAATCAACATCACGCATCATCATGCCATCACTCGTCATTCAACATTAACGCATAGGTTCAAACAAACATAAACCAAGAGTTCAACAAAATTAAACAATGATTCAATAAACAAAGATCAATTTTGCAAATCATCAACTTCATATGCATCATCAAGGCAAGATCGAACCAATAACTTTCAAGAACTCGCAAGATTCATTCATAACTCGAAAACAAGATTCATAGAATGGAATAAAAATCAATGCTTTAAAACATGGCAAAACTCGAATAGGAATAGCGACTAAACAATTCAAGAATTCATGCGAGAACAAGATAAAATCCATGCTTAAACAACATACAATCATACGCATGCCGAGATCAAAGATTCGAGCAATAACTTCATCAAATTATTAAGATTAAAACCTAAGAACATCAAGAATACTTCATAGAATGAAATAGCTTTAAAATATCACACAAGAACAAGTATTGATCAAGCAAGAAATCAAATCTAACACCCTAAACATCACGGTTTTACATGTGAATCACAACAATAACAACAACATGATTCTAAGCCTAGTATTCTATGTAACCCAATCATAATCCTAAGTAGAATGATCTAGTTACCTAAATCGAAGCAATCAACACAAAGAACACGCCCAAAGCTTCCTCTTCACTCGACACCACCACGTCCAAGAGGTTGGGTTTCACGATCACGACACAAATTGACACAAACTGCAAATGATTTCAAGTTAGATAGATTATAAAAGCAAGAATTGAAAAGAAAAGTGATTGAAGGAGAAGTGGCCTTGAGGCCGTGTGATACTAAGAGGGGAAGAGAATGTTTTGCTTTGAGTTTTGTGATCATATAATGAATAATGTTTAAAGGGTGGGTTTTTGAAGTATTAATGGATTTAAGGTTTGCTATATTTTAGGAGGGGCTACTAGATAATAGGAGTTAGTTTAGGAAAAGAAATTAAAGGGGGAAAATAATCATGGGGTAGCCGTTTGTTTTGAGGAGTGAAGGATTTATGAGCTCCTAAAATTTAGTATGAAGAATAGGAGAACAAAAGTTGGATTTTTAAGTAGGGTCAAAATAGATATTAATTGCTAATTAAGGTTGAAAAAGAAATAAAATAGTTTAAGGAAATAGTTCATTGGGGCCGGCCATGGGGAGGTAGAATAGGATTTTGGGCTTGCTTCAACAAATATTAATTATGTCTTTTGGCCCAATTTAGAAAGTTTGGGCTCTAAGACTTAATTTCGCACAAAATTTTACGGCCCAAAAATCCGGGTCGTTACACCTCCTGTAAGAACAATTTGTTTTTTGGCCTCTGCTTGGGCAGTATTTAAGCCAGGTGTTCGTCGACCTGTAACTATTTTTACATTATGCTTGTAGTTTTCTTGACAATCTCCTTTTACCATCCACTACGGGGTGGATGTGTTTTGACTTGTTTTTAGAATGCTTATCTTTTTATACATATGTGGTTTGCATGAATTTTTGTCCTTGCAAATATTTATATTTATATGTGCTATCTATATTCCCTGCCCACCTGATTAGAAGGTGACAGTGTGACCTTCTGACTAAGAATAGGTTACAGGTCTTTGCAGGGATTTTGTAAGTAATTCTTTGCACTTATCCACCCACGACCAGGGCGTTTTAAATACAAGTGCTTTTGTATGACCAGGGGTCAAATAAACACATGGACTTACCAGGGTATTTGGGTAAGTGTGCCTGCTTAGAAAACTCTTAGCACTTACCCACCCAGGACCTAGTTGTTTTTAACACGTGCATGTGAGAGTTACCAATAATGCAGTGGAGTGGCATGGGTATGTGAGTAGGTGTGACTGTTAGACGGACTTTTTGCACCTGTTCACCCAAAACCAGGGCCTTTTAATGCATGTACTTGTGTATGACCATGAGCCAAAGAAGTACATGGGCTGATCTGGATATGTGGGCAGGTGTGCCTGCTAAGCAAACTCTTTGCACCTGCCCCCCAAGACCAAGACCTTTTAGTTTCCTTTAGACAATACGTTATAATAAAACATGAATTTCATTGATAATTGACATTGTTTATACATAACTTACAGAGAATTGGAAATCAAAACTAGAAATTGACTTAAGCATGATATTTTTTGAGTTGATCAGCATTCCAAATGCTAGGGAGATGATTTGCTTCCAGTTCCATGAGACGAAAAGTTGATGTAGATGCTCTTCGTAAACCTGTAGATAAGGACCTTCGTAGGTAGCTGATAACTTGCCATGTATCTTGTCCTTCTGTACTGCAGCAGCTTGTCCTTCTGTCCTTCTGTATCAAGATAAGGTCACCTTTTTTTTATAAGCAAGTAAAGCATTAGATTCTACTAAAACAATAAAATTACATCCTAAGCCTAAAAAAATTAGGCAAAGATCCTAGGCATACCCAGGAAAAAACACCACTAGTTACAAATTTTGAAACCAAAGAATTCCCTTTCCTTAGGACAGAATTTCTAATTCTACATTTAACAACCCCCTTAACCTGTTTTAACAGCAAAGTACTATCTAAAGAATTCCCTTTCCATAAGACAAAATTTCTATGGTGCCAAAAACCATAAGCACCAGCAACCAAAAAAACAGGGAACAATATTCTTTTGAATCTCGAAGCCTTAACCCTCCTATTAACCCATTGCACCAACCTTATCAGGTCTTCACTCTGAGTTCTGATGCCTAACTAATGCAAAACAGCAGCCAGCAAACTCTTGCTCACTGCACACTAAAGAACAAATGCTTATGGGACTCAATTTCCTACCCACACAAAACACACAGAGGGTCAGAGCATACCCCCCATTTAATCAGACGTTCCCTCACCTGTGCACTGTGGGGCATGATAAGCCAACCATAGAATTGTTGCTTAGGCAGATTAAGGGAGCACCAAATCATAGGTTCCCAAGACACCTTCTCACTCACAGGGATAAGCTTAGAGTAAATCCCTCTAGCAGAGTACACTTGCATTTGCATAAGCTCCCCCTGAGTCATAACATTAGAAGCACACCTTTTAACTTCAAAAACTTTTCCGCAATACCAGCTTGAGTCAACTGGTGGCTCGTAAGACCACCAATCCTTGCATCTATGATGGAACTGAAACTGAGAGGAATCTTGAAGACCCATCAACAATCTTGACAAGTACTCCATACAGAGGACAAACAACAAAGGAGAGAGTAGGCCCCCCTACCTCAAACCTCTCCTAGAATCAAAGAAAACCTGAGGAGAACCATTAATAATAAGAGAAACTTTGGGGGTAGTGATACAATTCATCACCTAATGTATAAATTGATCAGGGAATGAAGAGCCCTCAACATTTCCTCCACAAAACCCCACTCCACTGTATCATAAGCTTTCCTTAAATCCAATTTGATCATACAACTAGGCTTAGCATTCTTCCTACCATACATCCTAACCAAATCCCGGCAGACAATGATATTATGAGTAATATACCTACCATGAACAAAAGCCCTTGATTAATAGCAATCACATCACGCAACACCTTTTTGATCTTCCACAAATAACTTTTGTAATACATTTATAGATAGTATTGCAACAAGCTATAGGCCTAAACTCACTCACATTTTGAGGACAATCAATTTTAGAAATAAGAGAAATAAAAGTATTATTATTTTCTCTAAGAATACAATTAGAATTTAAAAAAAAGAAGAAATACCTTCAATTACTTCCTTTCCCAACACCTCCCAATTATCTTTGAAGAAATAAGAGCAAAAACCATTAGGGGCAGGAGCTTTTTTACCATCAATATCAAACATGGCCTTCTTGATTTCCTTCCCAGAAATAGGAGCAATCAATGTTGACCTCTGTTGATCAGACAAAATAGGACCCCTGCTCACAACTTCCTCCTCCACCCTCATCCTACCCTGCTTTTTAGTACCCAAAAGATCTTTAAAAAATTCAATAAAATCTTACTTCGCTCCCTCCTGATCATCCCTCACATCCCCTTCACTATCCTGAATCACAGAAACATTATTCCTCAATCTCCTCTTCTTAAGATTATTATGGAACATAGAGAAATTATCACCCCCCTCCTTAATCCAATTCTCTTTAGCCTTTTGATGAGAAATTGAGAAAAAATCTTGCTCTGTCTCCTAAATTCCTCAGCAGCACAAATCTCATACTAACACAAGGACGCATTCCCAGGGTCATGATGAAGACACTCCTGAGTTTCAGTCACTCTCTAAAGAGACTTCATATATTGCCCAGGGACATCACATAACTCATCCCTATTCATCTGCTTCAAAAAACCCTTCCCCTTCTTCAATTTTACTACTAGTTTAAACAAAGGAACCCCCTTTACACCCCCCTGCCAAAACCCTGTAATCAAGCTCCTAAACCCTGAAAAATTAGCCCACATTATGAAATATTTAAATGGCTTATTCCTTGCTCTAATGTCATCACCCATCATCACAATCCCAAGCGAGTGATCAGAAATCCACTCATTATAAAAAAAACCACAGCTTCAGAGAATTTATCAATCCAATCTCCATTTTCCATAATCCTATCAAGTTTAGAGAACACCCTAGAATGAGCCTCCTGTTTAGTACTCCATGTAAAGAAACACCCACGGAACTTTATATCTTGCAACTCACAAATCTCCATACATTTTCTCCCATCCTCCGTTTCAGCCAATCTAACAGAAGAACCAACACTCTCTTCAACATTGAAAACACAGTTCAAATCCCCCATTAGCAACCAAGGACCCCCATATTTCCTCTTAAAAGCAATAAGCTATTGCCAAAGAGAAATCCTATAACAAGCTTGATTAAAAGCATAAACAAAGGAGATATAGAAAGCATCAAGGCCACTCCTAGGCTGAGCTACACAACAAACCATTTGAGGACTGCTTGAAATGATATTAACAGAAAAAGGAAGAGGATTCTAAGCCACCACCACCCTACCATTATAATTGTTCTAGGAGTCAGAGGTATAAAACCAACTTGTGAACACCTTTTCATAAAAAGCACCCATATTTTGAGCTTTTATTTTAGTTTCAAAAATACAAACTATACCAATGTTTTGAGAGCGAATATAGTTTTTTATTCCCAACTTCTTAGAAGGAAAATTAGCCCCGCTAACATTCCAACATAAGATTCTATCCATTAGGGGGAACTTCCTCACCAACACTACGCCTTTGGCTTCCAGGTCCTCCTGGTTCCCAGACCAGCCCTGCAATCTTCCCCAACGTGCCCCAGCTTCTTACACTTAGAGCAGATACAAGGCTACCACTCAAATGAAAGCCACACCTCTTGCATCACATCTTTCTCATTAAAAAAGAAAACCTTATTACGACATATATCTTGAATTTGAACATCCACCAAACACCTAGCAAATTGCAGTTTCTCCCTATTAGTTGTAGCATTATCCACCTTAATCAATTTACCAATAGGTTTCAAAATCTTTTCGAAGCACTTTATACCCCAATATTTAAAATCCAAATGCATTTGCAACCATGCAAGGAAAGACTTCATAGTTTCATGGGTCAAATCAATATCAGGGGTCCATGGCTTCATGATAAGAGGCTTACGATAAAAAAATGGGCGTTCCCCCCTTAACACCACATCCCTATTATCTTCAGAATTAAATCTAATAAAAAAGAATCCTCTCCCCACATTCAGGACTTTATCCACATTATATTTCCTCCATATAAGCTTAATAAAACCCTCCATAACATGAACTGGAGGATTATCCCCAAGCACATAACAAACAATGGAAGAAGTCCAATAATCTACCAAAGATTGAATGTCCTCAATTTTAATTTTACAACATTTATCATTCCTCACAGCACAATCATCCCTAAGAACACTATTATCATGTAACATAGGGATAACATTGCCTTCCTCCTCCACAGGGGATGTGAGCCTCAAAATTGGGTTCTTCGAATGAATCACTGATAGCCACTCTGAGAAATAAGCCCTCAACTTCGACCTCCTCTAAATTTCCACCATCGATTTCTCTGGTGTCAAAATAGTCCCAGGTCCATCCAAATTGTCCTTCACATTAGAATCCATCTCATCTGAAAGCAACTCCGCATTTCTTGGCTTATTCTTCGACCCACTAGCTGCCTTACCACTCCCCTGAGCATCCTTCTTAGCCCGCTAAGACCTGGCCATGGCAAATCGAAACTTCGATTAGATCTTAGAGAGAGAAAGAATTCTAGAGAGAGACCCGTCATTTTTCCCAATTCACCTGTTTTGATGGACCTGTTCTTGACCTTTCTATTGTAGTATCTACTTACCCTGTTCTAGTAAGCAACAAGCCTGATTGTAGCTTCCTCTCTTACTTCTTCAAGCAGGTCTAAATTTTTAGAAAGGAACTGGTTGTTAGCTTTAGCTTCATAAAGATGGACCCTCAAGTAGTTGCTTCCAACCTCTAGAAGTAGCAGGGACTCAATTCCATATACCAAGTTGAATGGTGTCCTGCCCGTGGATTCCTTGGAAGTGGTCCTTAGTGACCACAGGGTGCCAGGGAGCTCACGTAACCACCTTCCTTTCTTGTTATCCGACCTCTTCTTCAAGGCATTCAAAAGTTGCTTTTTTGCTGCTTCAACTTGACTATTTGATTGAGGGTGGCACACAAGAGAGTAGGCGACTTTGATGTGGAACTTGGAGAGATAGTCTCTAAAGGGCTCATTATCAAACTGCTTCCCATGATAAAAAACCATGCACCTAGGCACCCCATATCTGGTTATGATGCTCTTCCAGATGAATTTCCTGACATTGTTCTTTGTGATAGTGGTCAAGCCCTCTACTTCTATCTATTTTCTGAAGTAGTCGATGCCCACTATCAGCCATCTCTTCCCCCCTGGGCAGTGGGGAAGGGGCCTAAGAGGTCCATGCCCCATTGAGCAAACGGAATAGGGTTGAGGATGGGAAAAAGGTCGTTTGATGGCTGTGATATGGTGGGTGAGAACTTTTGACATTTAACACATTTTTTGACCAGGACCCTTGCCTCTGCAAAAATGGTTGGCAAGTAGTAACCAACTCTGAGGGCTTTATGGGCCAGGTTCCTGCCCCCCATGTGATGACCACATATGTCGTCATGGATTTCCCTAAGGATGTAGTTTCCTTCATCCTTGTTGACAAACTTCAGTAGGGTCTGGTCAATGTAGGACCTCCTATACATTTCTCATCGACCAGGGTGTACTTGGTAGCAATCACCCTAACCTTTTTGGCTTGGTTCTTCTTCGATGGGAGCTGGTCTGTTGTCTTGAAGTTAATGATTTCACTCATCCATGTCATTGACAAGTCCACCTGGTAGGTGCACTCGCCTACTTGCTCAATTGTTTTCTTGGTCAGCTCCTTCACAAAAACACTTCTGGTTAGCTCCTGTAAGGTGGACCTGGCCATCCAGTTTTGCCAGAGCATCGACCAGTACATTCTCTTCCCTTGGGATCAGCTGCACCACAAATTCTTACAACTTAGAACACTGATCCTTCATTATCCTTAGATAATTGATCAGGGCTGGTTCCCTAACATCATACATTCCATTGAACTGATTGGCAACCAGCTGTGAGTCTGTGAATAAGTGGACCTCGGTGGCCTTCATTGATAGGCATAGCTGAAGACCTGATATAGCTGCCTCATATTCCACCTCATTGATGGTAGCAGTGAATTGAAACTTAAGAGCATATTCAATCATATCTCCTTCAGGCGAGATCATGACCACCCCTGCTCTTAACCCTTTTGCTGAGATGAACCATATGTATAGACTGTCCAGGGACCAGGTGCCTCTTCTGGATCTTCGTGATAAGAACATTCATCTAGAAAGTCGGCCAGGGCCTATGCCTTTATAGCATACCTGGGTTGGAACTTGATCCCAAAAGCAGTTAATTCCAAAGCCCATTTGGCTATGCGCCCTAACATGTCCAGCTTTCCTAATGATTTCTCCAGTGGCATATCCGAAAAGACTACTACCTCATTAGCATCGAAGTAAGGTCTGAGCCTTCTTATTGCTACGACCACTGCATAGGCTGCCTTTACGATCAGGGCTACCTGGTCTCATCAGGGACCAGGGCATGACTTACAATATAGATTGGTCGTTGAACTTTTCCTTCCTCTTGAAGGAATACTACACTCACGGCTACTTGGCATACAACTATGTACAGGTATAATATCTCACCTGGTAATGGCCTGGCCAAAGTGGGAAGTGTTGTAAGGTAGTTCTTCAACTGCTTGAAGGCTTCTTGTTGTTCCTCACCCCAGGCAAACTGTTTATTACCTTTAAGGACTTTAAAAAAAGGTTGGGTCTTCTCTAACGACCTGGCTATGAACCTAGACAGGGCTGCCATTCGACCAGTAATCCTTTGAATGTCTTTGACCGACCTTGGTTTAGGTAGGTACAGGGCTGCTTTTACTTTATCAGGATTCGCATCAATACCCCTTTGACTCACGAGGAAACCCATAAACTTGCTTGGTCTGATTCCAAACACACACTTGTCGCAGTTTAGTTTGACATTATGCTTCCTCAAGTTGGCAAAGGTTTCTTGTTGGTCTCTAACGTGGTCAGTTGCGTGTACGCTTTTGACAATAGAATTATCCACGTACACCTCCAAGTTTTTACGTACCTCTCTAGTCTTGGAAGACCCTGTCCACTATCCTCTGGTAGGTTGCACCTGCATTCTTCAAGCCAAATAGCATCATGACATAATTAAAGACTCCATAACTAGTTATGAAAGTTGTTTTGTGTTTGCCTGCAGAGTGCATCAAAATTTTGTGGTACCCTGAGTAGGCATCCATGAATCTAAGCATGGCATTACCACTGGTCAACTCTACTAGCTGATCTAAAAAATAAAACTACTAATTAAGCAAATAAATCAACAACAACAACTATGAACTACTAGAAATCAATAATAAAAAACGAAGATAAAGCAAAGAACAAGAAGGAGTTGAAGGAAAAAGCTAGAAATAACATACATTAATTGAAGAATCAAAGGAAGAGAGTTTACAAACGAGGAAATTTAAGAGAAAACTAACCTAACTTAACTAAGGAGCCTCTAACATCAGCTACTGAGCAAAATGAGGGGAGGGGAGAATATATAGTGCTCCCAAAAATACACGAAAAATGACCTAAAACAGAATAAATGATACGACCAAGGCCTTCTCAGCGGGCTCTTGGCAAAAGTCAACAGGCGCTGGAGAGGTCTCCGCGGGCGCTAGAGAGGTCTCAGTGGGCGCTACAGCCAAAAAATCACCTACTGTCTGTTCTGGCCAATTCAATGGGTGCTTGGAAATCTCAGCGGGCGCTGGAGAAGTCTCAGCGGCCGCTAGACAGCTTGGCAGTCAGTTTAATAAACGTCATTACTCTTTCTTTTCTTACCAGAATTTAGCTTATGACCAGGTGTTTCAAAGCTATCAGAACATGCTTTCACTTCAAACTTGAATCGCCTTAAAATGATAAGTATGTAAAAAGTTATGGCCTTTCAAAGTTGATCTATGCTCCAAAAGTGGTGATTATAGTCTTGGATTTATTGCGGCACACTTCTGAAAGCTTCTCGAGACAACTCACGACCCTTGTCGGCTTTAAAGAATTGATCGAAAACACACAAAATGCCTATATGAGTGAATGCAAGGCATAAGTAACGCAAAAGTGCTCAATTATTAGCAAAAACGGCAAGAAAAGACATTATTCAATGAAAACACAACTAAGACCTAATCTAAGCTAAAAAGGACTAAAACTAATAAAACTAAGCATAAAAACAACATAAAACTAGTGAAAAGGGCCCGGGAAATCGGTCCCAAAATGGACCTATCAAACTCCCCCAAGCTTTCCTTTTGCTTGTCCTCAAGCAAATACAACATAAAAACTTAAAAATAAAATCCTAACTGACTTTCATAGGAATCACGGTTGCTTTTAGCGAAAGCAACAAGCCATGTAAACCTCTAACTCGCCAAAGAGGACGAGTGTGCTCTCGTAAGGGTTTCCCAAGAGTTTAACCCATGACTTTTTCAAAAATAAACCAAGGCAAAGGTTCACAAGAAATAAAATAAAAGAAAAACAAAAAGAAAGGAAAATAAAAGGAAACAAAACAAAACAAAGACACCTAGTTGGACTTTTAAAACGACTGAGGATCAATGAATGCGAACCTTTCTAAGCACTAACTAGAAAACATGCTGAAAGATGTCAAGGGTGGATAATCAAATAAAACATGCTAGATTGAAGAACTAGAGAGGAACATTCCCCCTTTCGCTCGACAACCAAACATCAACATGCAAAGCTAGTGTCGTTTCCACCCATATAGGTAGCTTCTCATAACTCCAGGAACGAGTCAGAAACACAAAAAGGAGAAACAATTTAGGCCACCCGACATCTCATCATAGCAAAACCGCTCCATATGCTTGAAACATGACTTCCTCCACCGACAACGACTCAACTATCTAGGATCAAGATGGCTTTAGGGTTGTAATGTATGCCTAGGGATAGGGTAGGAATGAATTTGGCTTCTGGTGCTTAAATCCTAAATAGTGAAGCAATAAGTACAAATGAGCATCAAATAGCAAACGAACTCCTCAAATTCGCACACATACACCAAAAACCCCCAAGCTTATTCAAAAAACTATATGAAAAAATTTATACAACAAATTTATTTTTTCACGAACTATTCCTCCCCCCAAGCTTGAATGACACAATGCCCTCATTGTAAATGAGGAAGGAATAGTTGCATTTATTTTTTTTTCTTTTTTTTTTTTACATGACCTTGCCTCTTTTACAACCTAAATCGGCATTTGCTCTAATTCATACAAATTAACACACTTTTGCTTGGGCGAACTCCTTGCTCTAATTCATACAAATTAACAAATTTCAATACAAAACAAATACGAACCTAGACGCTCCAATTGCTTCACTACACCTAAAAGGTATAAAACAAAACAAAAGCAATCAAGGCTTGTAAGGTGGCTAGAAGAAAGGAAGGGCCAAGCTCAAAGGGTTTCAAAGGATAAATGTAAAGCAAACTCCTAGAAAAGTGAAAAGAAGCAAGACGCTAAAATAAAAAGGAAAATGAAAAAGGAAAAATGGAAAACAACTAAGAAATGAATGCCTCCGTCCTCCCATAGAGTAGATCGGTCATGGTCTCGGTCTCGGAAAGTCATGAATAAAGTTCTTCATCAAGTTAAGCTATGACAAGGATCCTATTGCCACTCAAACAAAACGATGAAGGCTTAGAAAGATTTGACAATTTTCTCACATATGAAGGGTAGGGAGTTGCAAATACTTCCACAAGGGCTTCAACTAGCTAGTAAAGCTTTGCCAATCGTACCACAACCCAAGACTGAAGGTTTCATGAACTCCAAAGTTCTGAAACCTAGCATATAGTAATAGAAAATCAACCCCCACATCTCAAACCATGTGGACCACTAACACTTAGGAAGGAATGCATTCATAGTCCAAGAAATTAAGAACCATGTCCAAACTACAAAGAAAACAAAAATACACTTTGCCTTGAAAAGAAAATAAAAGGAAAAGAAGAGGAAAAAAAAGGGAATATAATAAAATAAATAAATAAAAACTAAACAAAAAGGAAGGAAAACAAAATCAAAGCGTGATTGACTCTCAACAAGCAATCAAGCATCAAACAAATAAATAAATTGAGGCCCAACATCATCGATATCCAAATGTCCTCAAGGGCTTAATAGCCGAAAATTGAAAGCCAAACATCCTCGAACAATCTTCTCCTCCTAAACTAATCCTACAGCTAAGAGAAAAAGAAAAATAAAAAGAAAGAGAGTTTGGAATGATCTCACCAAAATAGGCAATAAGATAAGCAATACAACCTCCGTTTTGCACTTTAGCACCATAAATGTCCATGAGATTTGCTTATTCATTTAACCTACAAAAAAAAAAAAAGAAAACAAAAACCAAACTCCAAAAACAAAATAATTACAAAAACAAAACAAAGAAATAAACAAAAAAACACGGGTTGCCTCCCGAGAAGCACTTGTCTAATGTCTTAAGCTTGGCAAAGGAGCTGGACATAGGGACTAAACATAGAAGAAAAACTATGTCAAAGTCATCCAGCGGGACCAACCGCCGAGGCTTAGTAAATAGCCTCACAAAGCTCGTAAGAGCTTATCAAATGCATAAGCACTCAACTCACAGAATACCACATAAGCAATGATCAAATAAAGCAAAGGGAACGGTTTGAAAACCGGCATTGAATGCTTATGTGGGAGTGAGTGCCCATAGGGAGGTAAATCAAAATAAAAACTACTAAATAAAAAATCAAACCAAAAAAGAAGGAACACCTCAATACACCTCCCTTGCCTTGGTTTCCGGAAGAGAAACGTTGGATTCAAGACAAGAGATGGTGCCCTCGAATGGGGGTGATATGAGCATGGATGGAAGAAGAGTGGGATGTGAATAGACAAGGTTAAATCCTCCTAAAAAGGGAATAAGAGAGGGTGGTATAACCACAAACTTCACGTTTATTACCTGATGAATTTCACTTGACTCTACTATGGGAGCCTCATCCTCTACAATATCACATGACGAAACAAGAGAGTCATGATTTTCATCATCACATTGAAATGACACATCAACGTCCATGTGAGTTTGGATGGGTTGTTGAACTATGAGAGGGGAGGGATCAAAATAATAACTAAAGTTGCGATCAACAGGCTCGACGTGAAGATTATGGGATGAATCATCGGAATTCGCACCACAACCTTGTAAAAACTCATCAAGAGCATGCTCTTGTGAGTTTTGATGATCAACATCCAAGGTCGGGGTATGAACCAAAAGATGATTAAAGCCATATTCCGCAAGTAAGCTCGGTTCGTTACTAAAGTCATGTATCCCTTGGGTAGTCATTTCTCACTCATAGGTCTCCATAGCTAGACACTCGAATAAGAGCCAAGCTCTATTCAAGTCAAAAGCCAAAATATCACCATAAGAAAGAAATTCAACACAATTTCTCGTCTCATAAATCAAGCCCTCATACATTATATTACAAATATCCCACTTACCAAAACTATGATTAGGAGAAAGAGAGACTCCAATCCTATCATAATACAACTAAAATGGTTCATGCTTATATTGGGGATCGATCACATAAGTGGCCATAAGGCCTAAATATTCCAAAAAAAAAGACCTAGAACCATTCTACTCAACCTAAACTAATGGCATTTCCTTCCCCGACAATGGCGCCAATTTGATAAAGGGGATTTTCACCAAATAAAAACCCCCATCTTAGTAAGAGTGGGGGTGTCGAACACGGGGAAGGTACGTCACACTAATCTAGGCATGAGCATTGAACGAGTTAGGTCAAGTGATGGTCTTGAGAGGCGTAGAGAATTACGGGAACGAACTAAAACTACACTATGGAAACAAGAATAAAAGGAACTAGGATAAGTGATCCACAACTCATACCACCTTGAATTATGAATCAATCGAAACTTAGACTTAGGTCATGGATAAGGGGAGGTCATTATAAGATCACACTACTCTTTGAGGCTAGTGTGACGACCCGGAAGTCATACACAAACCTACATTCATGGCGGAACATCTAACTAGTCATAAGATAACGAAGACCGATAACTTTCCCTTGATCGAAGGCCCACTTTCGTGGTGGTTCCATCAATTGGACGAAGTGAGTCATCACTCGCGTTCACCTTTTGTTCCTTCGGTGGGGATTCTTTTATGAATCTAATGTTAGCTAGACACCAGACTTAACATCATCGAACCTTCAATACCAACATTACCACAAACCAAGTCCAAGAAATGACTAAATCACAAACATGGAGGATTTTTAGGCGTTTCACTCAAACCCTATAAATTAACTACTCACAAATAATTAATAAAAACATAACTCAAACACAACCTAAACTAAGACTAACAATATAAATTAAACCTATAAACTATGAACAATAAAAACAACTAAAACCTAAAAATAATAAACTAAACTACTAAGATTAACAAAAAAGCAACATAAACAACTAAGCAAACATGAAAATAAACAATAAAACTAACTAATTAAGCAAATTAATCAACAAAAACAACTATCAACTATTAGAAATCAATAACAAACAACAAACATAAAGAAAGGACAAGAAGGAGATGAAGGACAAAGCTAGAAATAACTTACATTAATTCAAGAAACAAAGGAAGAGAGTTTATAAAGGTGGAAATTTGAGAGAAAACTAACCTAAACTAACTAAGGAGCCTCTAAGATCAGCTAGTAAGCAAAATGAGGGGAGGGGAGTATATATATTGCTCCCAAAAATACACAAAAAATGACCTAAAACAGAGTAAATGATACGAACATGGCCTTCTCAGCGGGCGCTTGGCAAAAGTCAGCGGGAGCTTGGCCTCTCCAGCGGGCGCTACAGCCAAATAATGAGCTACTGTCTGTTCTGGCCAATTTAACGGGCGCTGGAGAAGTCTTAGCGGCCGCTGGACAGCTTGGCAGACAGTTTTAAAAACGTCATAACTCCTTCATTTTGTTATTAGAATTTAGCTTATGCCTAGGGTTTTTAAAGCTATCGGAACGAGCTTTAACTTCAAACTTGAATCGCCTTATAGGTCCATTTTAGGACCGATTTCCTGGGCTCTTTTCACTTGTTTTCTGTTGTTTTTATTCTTAGTTTTATTAGTTTTAGGCCTTTTTAGCTTAGTTTAGGTCTTAGTTGCGTTTTCGTTGAGTAATGCCTTTTCTTGCCGTTTTTGCTAATAATTGAGCACTTTTGCGTTACTTATGCATTATGTTCCTTCATGTAGGTATTTTGTGTATTTTCGATCAATTGTTAAAAGCCGAAAAGGGTCGTGAGTGGTCCCAGAAGCTTTGAAAATTGGGCTGCAATAAAGCTAAGACCACAATCACCACTTTTGGAGCATAGGTCAACTTTGAAAGGCCATAACTTTTTACATACTTATCATTTTAATTCAGGTTGGCATTATATGGGGAAGGTGCTTCAATAACAGGGAATCTCACCATGGAGATCCTTTCTGAGTCCTCCTGTCCTAGTTTGACATGTATATTTATGTAACCACCCCATCCATAAGGTACAAAAGATTCAGCGGAAGGATGAGCACTCGAGCGGGGCGTCACTAATAAAACTAATATTTACAATACTAGAATAGGATAACTGGAAGGATAATTTAAAAATTCCGATATAAATTCGAAATTTGCAAATAGGTTTGTATGAATATTTATTTGAATGGATTAACTTGTTCGATCCAAGATTAACACCTATTTCGCATTTTTGTGTAAAACTACACTATGGAACCAAGAATAAAAGGAACTAGGGTAAGAGATCCACAACTCATACCACCTTGAATTATGAATCAATCGAAACTTGGACATAGGTCATGGATAAGGGGAGGTCATTCTAAGATCACACTACTCTTTCAAGCTAGTGTGACGACCGAGAAGACATACACAAACGTACTTTCGTGGCGGAACATCTAACTAGTCATAAGCAAAAATAACGAAGACCGATAACTTTCCCTTAATCGAAGGCCTACCTTCGCGGTACTTCCATCAATTGGGCGAAGGGAGTCATCACTCACCTTTACCTTTCGGTCCTTCGGTGGGGATTCTTTCATGAATCTAATGTTAGCTAGACACGAGAATCAACATCATCGAACCTCCAGTACCAACATTACCACAAACCAAGTCCAAGAAATGACTAAATCACAAACATGGAGGATTTTGAGGAGTTTCACTCAAACCCTATAAACAAACTACTCACAAATAATTAATAGAAACATAACTAAAACACAACCTAAACTAAGACTAATAATATAAATTAAACCTATAAACTATGAACAATAAAAATAACTGAAACCTAAGAACAATAAACTAAAGTACTAAGATTAACAAAAAAATCAACATAAACAACTAAGCAAACATGAAAATAAATAATAAAACTAACTAATTAAGCAAATAAATCAACAACAACAACTATCAACTATTAGAAATCAATAACAAACAACAAAGATGAAGCCAAGAACAAGAAGGAGATGAAGGAAAAAGCTAGAAGTAACTTACATTAATTGAAGAATCAAAGTAAGAGAGTTTACAAAGGAGGAAATTTGAGAGAAAACTAACCTATCCTAACTAAGGAGCCTCTAACATCAGCTAGTGTGCAAAATGAGGGGAGGGGAGTATATATAGTGCTCCCAAAAATACACGAAAAATGACCTAAAATAGATTAAATGATACGAACAAGGCCTTCTTAGCGAGCGCTACAGCAAAAAAATGAGGTACTGTCTATTCTGGCCAATTCAGCGGGCGCTTGGAAATCATATCGGCCGCTGGGCAGCTTAGCAGACAGTTTTAAAAACGTCATAACTCTTTCATTTTGTTATTAGAATATTTAACTTATGACAAGGGTTTTTAAAGCTATCGGAACAAGCTTTAACTTCGAACTTCAATCGCCTTAAAATGATAATAAGTATGTAAAAAGTTATGGCCTTTCGAAGTTGATCTATGCTCCGAAAGTGGCGATTGTGGTCTTAGCTTTATTGCGGCACACTTCTCAAAGCTTCTGGGGACCACTCACGACCCTTGTCGGTTTTTTAAGAATTGATCGAAAACACACAAAATACCTACATCAAGGAACACAAGGCATAAGTAACGCAAAAGTGCTCAATTGTTAGTAAAAACGGCAAGAAAAGCCATTATTCAACGAAAACATAACTAAGACCTAAACTAAGCTAAAAAGGCCTTAAACTAATAAAATTAAGCATAAAAACAACAGAAAACAAGTGAAAAGAGTCCAGGAAATCGGTCCTAAAATGGACCTATCAGGTTGGCATTTTATGGTGAAGGTGCTTCAATAACATGGAATCTCACCATGGAGATCCTTTCTGAGTCCTCATATCCTAGTTTAACAGGTATGTTTAGGTAACCACCCCGTCCATAAAGTACGAAAGATTCAGCGGAAGGATGAGCACTCGGGTGGGGCATCACTAGTAAACTAAAATTAACAATACTAGAATAGGATAGCTGGAAGGATAATTTAAAAATTCCGATATAAAATTCGAAATTTTCAAATCGGTTACTAAAAAGTCGAAATACATAAAACCAAAGTCAACATAAGTCCAACACCGAGGTGTAATCACCTCCACAATTGTCTAAACCCAAATACAATGCTTAAAGAAAAATCATAATGTAGAAGTTCTTTCTAACCCCCACGTGATTATAGTAATCTAGTATAGTTAAAGCGACGGGAAAGTCTCTAAGTCCTACTCTCAATTAAATTCCCGCCCAAATCGTGAGGATCTAACAGTTAGTTACCATCTAGAAAAAAATGACAACAATCCACTGTTAGTGGCGAGTAACTAACAGTTCTCCCCAACACAAAAATTCACAAAATTAGGAAAATAGAATTTACGCATTTCACAATACAATCAGGCATCAATTTAATCCATTCAAATAAATATTCATACAAATACTTACCTCGAATTATTACTCCTGAAAAATAAAATCATTACTCAAGACATTACTTATCACAGAGCAACACACCAGACATAGCTTGACCAAAACAAATAACGCGATTTAGGAATTAAGTATTTACTGACTCTATAGACTATTCTATAACAAGAGAAAGAAATAAAAAAGATATTATTAATTTTTATTATTAAAGTAACTTTTTTTTTCATTTAAGTTAATTAGTTGTAGATGGAATGATCAAGAGTGGTATCCCGCAGTACCACTTCCTAAGGATTGTTAGGTAACCCTCAATCTTTTCTGCAGCCGACTGGTCTAAGAATGGCCAAACTCCCGGTGCCGGACGGATGTCCAAAATATGGACTTACACCTCCAGACCTCGCGGACGACAACAACTAACCTAGGTAAAAAAAGTAAGGGTTTTTATTAAAACTACCCATCAGGTTCTGCAAATTATCAAATGTATCCATATTTTTTAGGGTTTCTTATGTATACCCATAAGATTTCCAAAAATTCTCAATTGTAGAATTTTTTTTTATGATACCAAATGGACGTTAGTAGCATCGTTAAGTTAGTTTGAAAAAAAAAACCACAATTAATAAACATATACACGCCGCGCAGCGACCCAAAAGTCCTAGCCATGACACAAATCAACCCCATCAATAGCTAGAAACCATCAAACTAACTTATTTATTTTGGTTTTTGTTTTTCTTTTCCAACTAACTTAAGGGTAATGTTAACGTTCGTTTGCTATCTTAAAAAAATTGGCTACAATTGAGAATGTTTAGAAATCTTAAGGGTACACATAATAAACCCTAAAAAAAGTGGGTACATATAAAAGTTTGCAAAATCTAATGGGTATTTTTAAGAAAAACCCAAAAAGTAAATAAAATAAACGTCTTGGTTTCCACAGTCCAAGGAGTTAACTGATATAACCATTAGATTCCGCAGCCCAATGGCTCTAAACTATCAACAAGTCATTTTAAACGTATTATTAATATTTATTACACTTAGTAAAATATTAGGGTAATAATAATACCCTTGGAATAAAACTCCAATTTCCCATTAAACCACAATTACCCATATATCATGAGCAAATAAAATCCCAACATCATCATACATGAACCCAAATCCATCCCTTAGTATTATCATCGAAGACCGAATAAGATAATTTACTTATTTTTTATACTACCTGGCCTTGACATAACCCATATATTTTTTCATCGGGACATCACTTACAAAGTGACAATTAATCCATTTTTTTTGACAAATCCTAGTAACTAACAACGATTACCACAACATTTAAGGGTCTAAAAACTAGTAGAAAAAAATTATTTTGCTGCATATCAAATAATGTGGTTTTTATAAACCGTATCTTTTAAATACAAAAATCCAAAAAAAAAAAAATGTTGAAGAAGATGCGGTTAAAAAACCGCATCATTTGAAATAAAAAATGAAACTCCAAAAAAATTTAAAACCTAAGTTCAGTTTTCCCTCTCTTCCTCTGCGGCTAGACGCGTCTCCATCTCCAGTCCTCCACCATCAATTCCTCCGGCCGTCACCGTTGCTGCCGCCGGCGCCGCCGCTCGTGTTTGTTCTCTGTCGCTGCTCTCTTCCCTTTCTCGCGCTGCTCTCTGCTTTTGTCGAGCTGCTATCTGCTTTCTCTCTCGTTGTTGCGAACTTGTTGCTCGTCCTTTTCAATTCGTTATTGCTGCTCTCTCCCATTGGAATTAAGGTATAATTTCAACCTTTAAGCTATAATTGCTGAAAACTTGCTCTCTCTCTGTTTGTTTTTTTCAATCTGTTTGCCGTGATTTTTTTAAATTCTATTTTGATGAGTTTTTATAATCTCATTGTTTAGCATTTTAGCCCTGTTATTGTTGTAAATTATGCCCTATTTTTTTAGGTTTCAATTTGATGCACACACTAGGATAGTTTTGTTAATGTGTTTGAAGATCTCATTGGATGTAGTTATATGCAAGCAATTTTTTTGTTGAAAGAATGTGTTTAGTATGATGCCATCATTAATTGTATAGATTTGAGTAGTAAAGTTTAGTTTTTAACGTAAGATTTCTGTAATATAGTTGTTGAATAATTTTTTTAAAAATATCATACGAAATAAGTTGTAGCACAAATCTTTGGTTTTATTTGGTTTTAGATTAATGTATTTGTTTTTTTGCTATATTAGAAAATAATTGTGTAAATAAGAAATTTGTGCATAAAAAATAAATACATTCACTAGTGGGATTAGATGTCCAAGGATGGATTAGGTTGGAGTGCTAAGGACCCTTGGACTACATCCATATTTAGCTTTTTTGTGTGATGTGTCTATATATATGTTCTACTGATTGATACAACTAACATTAACATGTGTTTAGTTCGAGGTCATTTAATTTTCATGGAAAAAGATCGTAGTAGGATGTATGGTGGTTCTACCACATCAGATGAATTCTTGAATGGGTTGGCTGAATTTTCTAATTCATCCTTAGAAAACCAAGCTAAGACGGGAGTTGATGGGTTTTATTGTCCCTGTGCCAAGTGTGACAATGTGGGCTGGATATTAGAGTTCAAACAAAATGTGGTTGTCCATCTTCAAGTACTCTTCTAGATCAGAATGAAGTTTGCTCCTTAACTAAGCATTGCTCCTAGTTGAACACATGCTCATAGAAGATGGTGGATGGTCACACATTCCAGAGTTTTTTGGACAAGGACCAGTTTCACTATGCTGAAGATTCCACCGCGTACATAATAAAAGATGATGTCCTTGAATTTCTATCCGGAGATATGTTGAATGTTTCATTTATTCAACTACTCATGTGGTTCGTTCAAGATACTTACTCACTTTGCTTTGATATGTTATGTTTCTAATTAACTACAATTGTAATTGGGTTGACTTTATTTGAAAATTGTTCTTGTAGTGCTCTTTATGAGGAATTGCATGATTCTGATTCTTTCCAAAGAATCTATTGGCTTTGTCCATAGGAGATACGTGGTGCAAAGTGTTGAGCTGATTCAAGTGTCGTCGTGCAGGAAAAGTCATTATTATTGCTCCTTATCATCAAGAGTTAGTTATCTATCTAGCAAACACTTCTAATTGTGTTACATTATATTAATGCTTATTTTTAGTTTTAAATATATGATTGATTAGCTTCAGTACACATTGGATGTTGGTTATGATATCAGCAACAACAAACATAGTGTATCAATTTGATTCTGCCCGTGTTGAACCCCCGTGAATGTTGTTATTGAAATCTTATTTGAACAAGTAATTTAGTGTTATGATTAACGCATGCGAATAAGCTTGCAATTATGATCTATTTGGTTCATCGGATTTGAACAATGTTATTGTAGTGTTTTAATGAAACTTTCTGGTGCTGCTCTTCGAAGAGATTCTATCCCTAAATGGAAGTCGATGAAGGTGATTTGTAATTTTGTAACTCGTGTTGTTTATTGTTAACAAGATCGATATAGTTAGTTAATTTTCTTCTAACAATATAAATCATTTTGTGTGGATACTATGTCATTTTAGTGTGCACATCAACAAGGTGCTGTTGAATGTGGATACATACTGTGACGACCCGACTCGCTTAAATCAGCGCTGAAGAAACCGACGAGTCGAATTGTCGATCTAACAAACAAACTTACTAAAGATTTAAAACAAAACCTCGAAATGATTATTAGTATAATCCAAAACGTACAATTCCAACAAGTTTGTACAATGCTAAACCCAAATGTATCAATACTAATGAATAACTCCAAATACTGTCAGAGTTAAAATATACTAAATACCAAAAACTATACGTCCAAACTAAAAACATAATGTAGTCTAGAACAAGAATACAACAACGGCACTCGCCCAACCCAAAGCTAAGAAACACCGTCATCATCAGAGTTAGCTGAAAAATTAACAACAATCCACTATCAGTGGCGAGTAACATAAAAGTCCCACCCTACCATGGATACACATAATCATAAAACAAATCAAACAAACATATCAGACTACCAACCAACATACAATATAAACATCAAAATACCAATCACGTAAAACTGACCAACTTTAATTATTCGAACTTATATCGTTAATCATCTTTGTCGCTACCATTTACATTTTAGACCGAACGCATCTTACGCGAATGAACTTTCTTACTATGCCAGGATTGAGAATCTTACTCCCAAACCCATGAAACCCATCTTACAGAAATTCATACCAAACAGACAACATAGCAAGTATACACTATCCCAATACCGCGGTTAGGACAGGGGCAAAGTCTTAAACCAAGTCTTAGAATCTTACTCTCAGGTTAGGCACCTAAAAGTAAACTTAAGCTAAAACTTTACAACATCAAAGTTATTCTCAAGATCGCTTCTTTTGCCTTTTCTTGAGTCTAACCATAATCAATACTACTTCTTAATCCATTCTTTAACAAATCTTCGACTTTCTTTAAACCTTTCTTTTAACCTCTTTAAAACCTCCTTTAGAAAACTTTATAAAACGTTACTATCTTTAAATAAAACTTCAAAAGACATAAACAAACTTGTATTTTAAAGAACATATGACTAACTTTCAAGATTTCAAGATTCAACCAAGAACTTATCAGGAATTCAAAGAACTCATCAAGAACTCATCAAGAACTTATCAAGAACTCAACTAGAACTCAACAAGAACTCAACTTCAAAATCATATCACACAAAAAAACCCATCAAAAACATGCATGAGAACATATAAGCAAATCATCATGAAATCAATACCCAAATCCACCTTAAAAATCACGCATGAATTGACAAACAATCATCAAAAATTCATCCAACATGAGCACTTAATCTACCCTATAATCATAGTATACATATTAAGGTAAGATAGTATGTTACCTTATTGAAGATCAAGCAAATCAATCACACAAACTTGCAGCCCGGAAAAACCCCAAATTACATGGCCCTTGACACGCACCACCCGGCCACACGCACGGTCTCTGCACGAACACGACACGACCTTGCACGAACACCACCACGAGCACACACGGTTTCACCATGGCAGCACCACCGTGCACCACCACTCGATCGCGCGAACAACCCACACGAACCCAAACCCAAAACCGAACCAAATACCCAAGTCTTGATAAATGGCAATGAAGATTAATTTACATTTGAGTACTTAAAGATCAATGGAGTTTGAATCTTTAAGTTTAAGTTTTAAAATGATGATGAACAAATTGGTTGGGTTGATGGTGAACAAAGCCTAATAGGCATGTGGAATAGAGGCAAATGGAAGGAGGGTGTTTCTGTTTAGCTTTTTAATTGTAGCAAAAGATGATTAAAGGATTAAATGATGGCAAATGAGATCTTAAGCCTTACTAACCCTTCTATTTATAGAAGCGGTTTAAGGTATGAACATGAAGCAAGGGGCAACTTAGGCCACTTAATCATGAGGGGGCCGGTTTTCTTAAGGCAATAATGGGCTTTTGGTGAACAATTGGGCCAATTGCACTCATACATGATTAATCATGCTTAAATTGCATTTGACCTAAAAAAAATAATTAACTAATTAGAAAATTAATTAATTAAATTATAATTAATTAAATAATAATAAAATAAATAATAAACAACCAAAAAAAAATTTAAATAATCGAAATTATTCACATAAAATAAAATAAATAGTCCAAATAAATTTTGGACCATACATAAAATAACATAAATATACAAATAAATCAACGACAGATATACCGATAAATCTGGGTCGTTACACATACTATGTCATGCGCTACATTTATGATATAGTTTCGTCTTTCGTTGAAGTAAAAGATCTGGAAACGGTATGTGTTTCAGTTTTTAACTTTGAATTGTTTTTTTGGTATGTATTGACATGGAACATAAACACTAGAACACCAAAAGTAACATGTTTGGCTCGTCTTTATTCTAAAACGATCTAACTTTGTCCAAAATCATGCAAATAAGTCATATAAAGTTTAAATAAATATTATAGGACATGAATGACACTTGAAAATACAAATTAGGTTGATTGGTGAGAAGATGGGAACGATAATTACCAAAACTAGCCAAAAATGGCCCATTTGATTTGTTTTTGTTCCAAACCCCTCTAACCTTTCCCAAAAACATGCAAATAGGTTATAGAATGTTTACATCAATTTTATGAGTTGTAAATGAACCTTAAAAACATGAACTAGATTGTTCGATGCCAAGATGGGAACTATAACACCAAAAACGACCTATTTGGCTCGTTTTTTGTTCTAAAACGCTATAACTTTGTCCAAAATCATGCATATAAGTCATATAAAGTTTACATGAATATTATAGGACATGAATGACACTTAAAAATAAAAATTAGGTTGATTGGTGAGAAGATGGGAATGAAATCTACCAAAACGAGCCAAAAATGGCCTATTTGGTTTCTTTTTTGTTCCAAAACCCTCTAACCTTCCCCAAAATCATGCAAATAAGTTATAGAATGTTTACATCAATGTTACCTTTACCCTCAAAGCTTGTTTCCCTTTCCAACTCAAAGCGTCGGCCACCTTGTTAGCTTTACCCTCGTAGTAGTCCAAAGACAAATAATAGCCCTTTATCAGCTCCAACCATCTTCTTTGCCTTATATTCAAATCTTTTTGAGTAAAGATGTATTCAAGGTTTTTTTGGTCGGTGAACACTTTGTGTGGAACACCGTACAGATAATATCTCCACTGTTTGAGTGCAAACACCACTGCAACCAATTCTAGATCATGAGTAGGGTACTCAATTGTCTCGAGGCGTAGGCGATAACCTTTCCTTGTTGCATAAGAACACAACCTAGACCACTTGCAGATGTATCACTGTAGACTTCGAACTCTACCCCTTCAGTAGGCAGCGTTAACATTGGAGCAAAAGTCAGGCTTCTCTTTAAAAACTGAAATGCCTCTTCACACTCGTCGCTCCACTTGAACTTGCAGTCCTTCCGCATCAACTTAGTCATTGTAATAACCCGAAATTTAGGGCCAGAAAATTTCGCGGTTATTAATGTTATTTTATTATTCTAAGTCCAAAAGGCCCGTATATTTGGACTGTGTATTTTTATTTCGTCAAATTTTATCCGAGAACCGGGTCCCATGACCCGACCCTCTCTCTCGGCCGACCCTCTTATGTAAGGGCCAACAACTATTTCTTTTTCCTTTTATTTAAATATTGTTAATTATATGATTTAGGTATTTAATTTAAGTAATTATGTTAATTATTTTAAAAGTTCAAACCTAATCAACTAACCTAAAACTAAGTCCCCCCACTTTTTCTCCTTCCCCCTAATTTTGCTCCAACTACACGGCACCCCCCATCCCATGTTGTTGTTTGTTTTTATTTTTATTTATTTAATTAAAGCCTAACAATTGAATTTTTACCCTAATTGCAAAAACACTCCATAAACCCTAATTTGTTCCTTAGCTAGCCATGTATCTTCTTTTCCAAAAGGGGAATTTTTCTTGGATTTTCTTGCGAATCAGGTAACTAGAGTAACCCCCTTGAATCTGGTATAGTTATCTGTATAATTAATTAGGGTTAAAACTAGGAGAAACTAAAAGAATTAGTATCATGTTTAGGGTAAATTTTCGAACCATATGATATGTTCATTCATGTTATTTTCTTGATATATTATGTAATATTTATGGACCTTTATTTATTTTAAATAATTCTATGCATGAAATAATTTATCTTATTATGTTTATATTGAATAATTACATGATAAATTATTAAATCTTGAATCTTGAAATTTTCGAGTGATACATGAATTTTGATGATATTTTTATGATACCTTCTTGAATTAAATTGATGAATATGACTGTTTAATTGATGAGTTAAATTCTTGATTTAAAATTATAAATTTTGTTCTTTTATATAGAAAAGCCGAGTGACATGAAATATTTTAGGGAATTAAAAATATGATTTTTCTTGTTGAATCTTGATTTAGTATGTAATCTTGAATTTAATCTTTGATTATATCATGTTAATATGAATTCTTGGAATTTATCTTGATTTTATTTTTGTGTCAAGAATGTCGTGAGGGTTATGTATAGAAAAGGGTTGATTTTGATCTTATTTTGATTCATGTTGTATGATTTAATGTTCAATGCATGATTTATATGATTGTAAGTAAGTTTATATGATTAATTGTTAATAATTATATTTATTGAAATAATTGTATAATTTTCGGTATTTTCTCTCAAAATTTTCGGGTGGTTCAAATTCTGAAAAGTAGAATTTTTATCTTGTTTTATGTAATTTTGATGATAATTATTGATTATATGATTTATTGTTAATTTAAATGATTTTATTTAATTGTTATATGATTATTTAATGAATTTAATTTAATTATTGTTATTTTATGAAAATGTCGAGTGGACTAATTATGTAGTGGTCAATTTCGGTTTAATTTTTTGACTTATAACAATTTAGATTGTACTTTTAGGAATTAATATATTTAAAGGAATTAAAAGGAATTAATAGGGATAAGTAACAATATGAATAAGAAGAAAAGAAAAGATATGATATGATATGAACTAGTGGTCTCAAGATGGCCTCTAGATATTGCTTGCTAATTAGTGGTCTCACGATGGCTTTTAGAAAAGACAAGATACGATACGGACGCCCATTTGATGATACACGAGTCATCAGAACGGGTTAAGTCGAAGCCACTGCCCTACGGCGGTCTCTGGGCAGTTCTGGATCTTAAGATATGTAGTCGTCTAAGTAGTAGTACACGAGCTGCTATTTAGGGGTTACGGCCATAGCTTAGGCTTAGTTCTTGCAAAGGAGGGCTACGGGTTGAATACACGAGTTCACCCCCGCATGTTTTAGGAAAGTTGTGGTGCACACGGGATCCACAACGAGCATTATGACCGGTCCGATAAGAAGGTTAAAAGAGTGTTTAAGGGTAAAATATGATAAATAAGTAATCCATGGGAAAGGTTATGTGTATATGTGAAATTTCGTGTATATATGTATGGTTTATGTAATATTAAGTCTTCCGCTGCGTACGTCTGGTAAGTCTGTATTTAATATGTGTATTTCTGAGTATATGTACGTTGTACGTATTTGTATTCGTATGTTGTATGTAGTTGTATTCGTATGTTGTACGTAATGGTATCTGTATTGTATACGTATTTTGTATGTATTTCTAACCGTATTCTGCAGGTATTTTATACGTATTGTACTCGTATTTTATACGTATTTGTATACGTATTTTTCTATGTATTTTTCTACGTATTTTTCTACGTATTTTTGTACATATCCCGTATGCATTTTTGTACGTATTTTGTATGTATTTTTCGTACGTATGATTTCCTCGTTTGATTCTATGCTATTATATGGTTAACGGTCCCTCATTTAAGTGGGACAGCCTAGTTACTCGCCACTGACGGTGGACCCCCCCCATTTCAGGTGATGATGCTGAGGCTTAGATTGGGCATACGTTGGCTCGGGCTGTGTGTTTTAGAGTCGTTTATAGTAACCGTAGTTTGTTTCGAGTATTTTCTTTTGTTTATTAGTTAGCCGTTCCCAGCCTGTTGGGAAAGACATCATTTATTTATGTAATTTAGTATTTATTTATTTACCTTTAGGATCATTATTTCAGTATTTAAGTAATAAAAGGGGATTTTAGACCTTAATTATAATATTATTGTTAAGTTTTATGTTGGTAATGATCCATTTGTCGGTTGCCTTCGTAAATCGACAGTCTAGAAAAGTCGGGTCATTACAGTCATAGGCCGAGCAATCTTGGAGAAATCTTTCACAAATCATCAGTAATAGCCAGCTAGACCAAGAAAACTTCGGACTTCCGACACGTTCCTTGGACTTTCCCATTCTACCACAGCTTTAACCTTTTCTAGATCAACCTTTACCCCTTCCTTGTTGATGACATGCCCCAGAAAAGAGACTTCTTTGAACCAGAACTCGCATTTACACAACTTGGCAAACCACTTCTGATTCCGTAGCATGTCCAAAACCACAACTTGAGCCGAATCTGACTTTCGAGGAGTGACCAGTTCAAATCTTGGATCGCGAAGTGAGGACCCTCCGGCGTAAGCAAGTCCAGCTAGTCAAGGTGTTGTGGAGAAATCAACACCATGAGGAGGCGACTTGGGAGACAGAGGCGTCCATGAGGCAGAAGTACCCGGAGCTGTTTGAGGGTGAGCAATCTCCTTTGCCTTAAATTTCGGGACGAAATTTCTTTAAGGAGGGGAGGTTGTAATGGCCCAGATTTTTCGGTATTTTTACTGTTGATTTATTTGTTATTTATGTTGTTTTATGTATGGTCCAAAATTTATTTGGACTATTTATTTTTATGTTATGTGAATAATTTCGATTATTTCTATTTTTGGTTGTTTATTATTTATTTTATTATTATTTAATTAATTAGAATTTTATTATTTAATTTTCTAATTAGTTAATTAATATTTTTGGGCCAAATGCAATTTAAGCATGATCAATCATGCATGAGTGCAATTAGCCCAAATGATCACCAAAAGCCCATTTGAGCCTTATTATGGTCGCCCCCTCCCCCCCTTGTGATTAGTGGACTAATTGCCACTTGCTTCATGTTCACACCTTAACCACTTCTATAAATAGAAGGGTTAGTAAAGCTTTTGAACCCATTTGCCATCATTTGCATCCTTGCTCATCACTTAGCCACAATTAAAAAGCCAAACACTCTCCCTTGCCATATTACTCACACGCCAGTTTTGATGATTGAACACCCAACCATTGTTCATCATTCAAACTCTTCCAAAACTTAAAGATTTAATTGCTATTCACCGTTAAGTAATTTTTAACACCATAATCTCAATAAATTCCAATCAAGATCTCTAGTTCGGGTTTGGATTTTGGGGTTGTTCGTTTGGGTCGAGTTTGTGATAGGGCCGTGTAATAACCCGAAATTTTGGGCCAGAAAATTTCGCGGTTAATTATTATTATTTTACTAAAATAAGTCCAAAAGGCCCAATTATTTGGACTGTTTAGTTTTAATTCTTTTAGCTTATCTCAAATTGGGCCAAAAGACCAAATCTTACCCTCCCTTGGCCGGCCCTCCTTGTACATGGCCAAGGATTAATTTATTTATTATTATTAATTGGATAATTCTATATCTATTTATCTAATTATTATTATCCTAATTAAAAATCATAATTTTAATCACCTCATACTAAGTCTCCTAATCTCACTCCAACTTCTCCTATTCTCCCTCATTTCCACGGTCCACCCCCTCTCTTTTTTATTTGATTTAATTCTTTTATTCTTTATAATTACATATAAGGAACACTACTCAAATCCTAATATCCTAATATCATAACTCTAAACTCTCAAAATAACTCACAAAAGATCCCCCTTGATGCCGTGTAGAGTTCGAACCAAACAAGAGATTTTTCTTGTTTTTCCTTCCTAATTCAAGGTAAATAGACTATCCTGTTTAAGTTTGGAACAATTTAACTATATAATTAATTAGGATTAAGCTAAGAAAATTGATAGAATTAGTATCATGCATAGGCTATAAGTATGTATTAACGTATTTATATGAATGTATGTTATTTATGTATTGTATAAGTATGATGTGTTAAGTCTTCCGCTGTGTACATCTGGTAGGTATGTATTTAAGTACGTATTTATGTATGTATATTTGTATGTATATGTAGGTATCCCTATATGTATTCTACAGGTATTTGTATACGTATCTATACGTATTTTGTACGTATTTGTATGTATTTCTAATCGTATTTCGCAGGTACTTTATACGTATATTGTATGTATTACGTATGTATTTTTATACGTATTTCGTATGTAATTTTTATACGTATTTTCATGTATTTTTGTATAATTTTCTTGGTAAATTCTATGATATTATACGTTTAATGGTCCCTCATTTAAGCGGGACAGCCTAGTTACTCGCCACTGACGGTGGACCCCCCCCCATTTCAGGTAATTAAGCTAACGCATAAGTGGGCTCTCGTATGGTTTGGGTTGTGTGTTGATATGATCAGTAGAGTGAACCCGAAGCCTGGTTTATTTTTTCTTTTATTTATTGATTAGTTTATCCCAGCCTGTTGGGAAAGAACAGTAGTATTATGTATTTTGGTATTTTCATGGACTTTTGGGATTTTAATTCTATTTTACTAGTTAATAAAAGGACTATTGAACCTTAAAGTTATTATTTCTATTAGTATTTATGTTTGGTAATGATCCAATTGTCGATTTCCTTCGTAAATCGACAGCCTAGAAAAGTCGGGTCGTTACAACTGGTATTAGAGCATAGGATAAGACCCTAAAGTTACATCTACATAAGTAGCTTGAAAGATGAGCGCGTTATGAATCACGATACTTTAAAAGTATTTTAGTAATTTAATCACACTATTTTACAGAATCTGATTTTACCGATTTAAATTAAAGAACAACCAGTTAAAGGTCTCTACCATTCTGGAAATTTTGATGAAAGTTAAATATATGTTCAAGGTTTAACTTGCATAAGTTTCGTCCAAAAATAATATCATTTACTAATTTTAAGGAATTTTATAACTAACCGATCAGATTAGACTATAACCAGTTTCTGAATTTTGTGCCCTATCAAATGAACTATAAAAATAACGAAAAATTAGCAAAAGATGTAAACCACTTATAAGGACTTTCACCTAAATGTTCGTAGCCAACCAAATTGAATAAGTATTATAATAAATTCGTATATCATATCTGGACAATTTTACCGGTTTGATAGATTAAATTGTTATAAGCAAGAAAAGAAAGAATTTTTCCACGAATTAAATCTTGATACATAATCAACCGGTAAAGAAACTTTCACGAAAAATTCATCAAGAAATAACAAGATTTGATCAAGAAATAACGAATTTTGATGTTTGATGGTGCCGTGAGTTTTGAATAGCAAGGGAGGGTTTTTATAGATGCTTGGATGGTTGGGTGAACTCCTAAAATTTAGGAGAGCAAAATATAAAAGTAGGATATTTTCTTAGATATGTTTTTAGATTAATAGAAATAAACAAGTTAATTAAAAGGGTTAAATAAAAAGGATTTGGGCCGTGTGGGGCTAAGGGGTTAAGGGCTAATTTGGGCTTTGGTCCTAGATTAACAAAGCAAGGTAAAGAGTTTGGGCTTGGTTTGTAGTTCGGGTTAGAATCTTTTGCCCATCAAATTTAGTAATTAAATAATAAATAAAAATTTAAAATAGCCCAAAATTTCGGGTTATTGCATAAACCCACAAACCGTTTTTGTTTCCCCTTTTTTTCATTTTTTGTTTCTGTTTGTTTTCTTATCCGGCCGGATTTTTTGTTTGAAGGACTGAAATAAAAGCATTAAAATGGGTAGATTACCCCCACACTTAGAGGACACATTGTCATCAATAGGTAAAGGTAGGAAAATGAAAAGGAAAAGGGTGAAGAAGAAGAACACATATAAAAGTATTACCTTAAAGAAAACGGACGAAGTAAACTATTCAATTGTTGTTCCCCAGCAACGGTGCCAATTTGACGAAGAGGTTTTTTCGTTATCTAAGACAAATAAAACCCCCGTTGTACTAAGAGTGGGGGTTATCGAACACAGGGAACAGGGTTGACATCATTGATCATTTCACTGTTTTGGTTGAGCTAATGCTTTCATTTTATTCAACATGAAGAACAAAGAGAAGGGGCGATTTGTGAAACTAAACTAAAACAGAAATTAAATGAGTAAAATTAAAATTGGTTCGGGGGAAATATGCTCAATGCAGGTTTACATATTGAACTACTTCAACTCTACTCAGCTACTTGACCAAATCTCGTTCAGGATCACATCCTCAGTTTTCCTTTAGTTTAGTTAGGAAAGATAAATCGTAAATTACCTATCCCTAATTGTTCAAAGAATACGCAGTGAACAAAGGCTTTAAGAAATAGAAAATCCGAAACAATTAACTGTTGTTTGGCGAACTCCAGTTAACTTGTCTAATTTTTCATCTTCAATCAAACCAAGATTTAGCTTTTCTAAGTGAACCCTTTGGTAAAGTGTCAATTTTACTTTGTTGCAATTTGTCAATGTTGCTAAGTTCAAATAGTGAACACTAAGTTGAATTTAAGGGAACTTGGTTGCTTCATATATTTGAGGTTACCAAGAATACGCATGTATATCCAAAAATCAGCTTTAGACCATCAACTTTCATTAACTAGGTGATCACCTAATTAAGGTAAGTTTAAGATTATTAAATTTGACCAAAATTAGACAATAATAATGTAAAAGAGTGTAGAAGCAGTGATTCTTATTTAAACATTGTTAAAAGCATTTTTCCACTTTTCCATAAAAGAACTACATCCTTAAGTGAAGATGGGAAGAACAAAAGAAAGAAGAACAAGAAGAAGAAGAAATGAAAAGAAATAATTATTATAGACGAATGATCTTAGTGATCAAGCATGTCTTTACCTCATCTTCCTTTATTTATAATACAAAGCGAGGAAGCAAAAGATGATACTCCTTTCTAAGATATTTTACAACAAATACTAAACGAGCATCATTACTATGTAAGAGGAAGCAAAGTTAAATACAATAAGCTAAGAGAAAGTGGAAGAAAAAGCAATAAAGCTAATGTGCAAGTGGATTGAAGTCAGCCAAACAGACACACAGGCGGTGGAAGAGCCCTATAGGGCGCGGGGCGCGCCCCCTGTAGGCTGCAGACACAGGTCGGACTAAAATGTCTATAACTCTCTCGTTCCTTGGAGAAAATAGGAATATGACCTACCCTTGGAAAGATCTTGAAGAGATCTATAATAACGAATTTGAATCACTTCAATATAATTTCTAGATCAGGAGATATGTGAGTTTGAAGTTGGTCGTTCTGTATTTTGATGTACAAAAACCTTGCTTTCACTTGTTGTTGATTTAGGCTAAAAGTTGCAAGTTAAACTAGTTTACATCATAAACTCTAAACTTCACCTAAAGCTCAAAGTAATGTAAACACTAAGGAGAATGACCTAAATTAAAAAAACACAGCATTAAAAACAAACTAAAAACATGGTATAACTTGGGCTCATCAAATACCCCCACACTTAAGCTTTACTCGTCCTCGAGTAAACTCTAAGATGGAAATATTTTCATAAACTAAGATAAACATTAAAAAAATCTAACTCACTTTCGTAGGATTCACGGTTGCATTTAGTGTATGCAACAAGCCATTTAAACCTCTCAATTACTTAGATAGAGGACAAGTGTGCTCTCGTGATGATTTCCTTTGAAGTAAACCCACAAACCGTTTTTGTTTCCCCTTTTTTCATTTCATTTCTTTTTTTATTTTTGTATTTTTTTTCTTATCCGGCCAAATTTTTTTTTGACGGACTGAAATAAAAGCATTAAAATGGATAGATTACCCCCACACTTAGAGGACACATTGTCCTCATTGTGTAAAGGTAGGAAAAGGAAAAGGAAAAGGGTGCAGAAGAAGAACACATATAAAAGTATTACCTTAAAGAAAATGGACGAAACAAACTAATCAATTGTTGTTCCCCGACAATAGTGCCAATTTAACGAACACAGGGAACAGGGTTGACATCATCGATCATTTCATCTGTTTTGGTTGAGCTAATGTGTTATTCCCGTAGGAACACTGCAAGAGGGGGGGTGAATTGCTGTGTGGAACTTATAGCACAGATTTTCGTCAGAATTGAAAACCTAAAGGAACTTTGAGAAAAACGAAATGTAAAGAGTCAAATTTCAACGAGAAAAACTTCCTGGCCCACGGAAGAAAAACTCCACTTTTATATAAAGGCCTTGTAAACTATTACAACCCTAATTTCTCTCTGGACCTCGTGAGTTCCTGTAGGAACTTACGATTCTATTCTCTTTCTCTCTTTCTTTTTCTTTCTCTTTCTCACGACTCTTTCTTCTCTGTTCTCTCTAAGTTCTCACACACTTCTCTTCTCTTTTCTCTCAATTACAACTCAAATAATAACTCTAGTATATTGAAATGCAAGTAAGAAACCGGATTGGAACTTAGAAACTTTTGACACAAACACTAAGTAATGTAAATCTGAAAGTGTGCTCTCTTGTTGTGTGTGTACTCTAAACCAGAATTATATGTGTGTATATATATAATGAATAGTTATGAAATTGCTTGGAGAAGAAGCCTAAATAACCACCCATAACCCCATATACACGTCCACCACTCTCACTCACACACCACTAACTTTGACTAACTTAAACAACCCACTAACTTAATTAATAACCTAAAAATCAGAAATAATAAATTAAATAAATTACCTAAAAAATAGATTAATTAATTACTTAAAAAAATAAAAATTAAAAACTAAAAACCGGTTTTTTTCTTTTTTTAATTTTTATTTTTTTAATTCTCAACCTTTAAATTAATTTCTAAACCAGAAATGAATTAAAGAAAATCAGAATTAAAACAACTAACCTAATCCTAAAATTAAGGACACCAAATTGACTACTAACTAATTCAAAAACACCTACCCACTATTCCTAAAATTGGGCTGCACTAATCCAGTCAGTGTTTGACTGTTTTAAACTGATTAAAACAGTCAAGGAGTGATCTAAATAGTCCCTAAAAAATAGCAACTGTCGTGGACTAAAGTAACTAACAGATTCGACACAAGTTCCTCTGGGAACATGACATAGAGTTCCTCTGACAGACACGACTAAGTTCCAACCAGACTTAAATGCATTAATATACTTACATTTACCCTAGAACATTACATTATAACCGGCAGCATAGAACCGGCAGCTTATAAAGTAAAACCGGCAGCATAAACCGGCAGCTTGTTAAGTAAAACCGACAGCATAAACCGGCAGCATGTGAAGTCCAAGACCGGCAGCTTTGAACCCTAAAACCGGCAGTCTTAAAATCCAAGATGGCATCTTCAAGATGGCAGCCACATCTTCAAAACTGGCAGCCTACTTTAATTTCCCAAAACCGGCAGTTTGTAGAGAAATACAAGAAGTCATCCATGCAATCAAAGCTACAAGAAGCTTCAAGAAACCTCACTTGACAGCACCATCTTTGATTCATGATTCGACCCTCCACTTGAAGTTCCCATCTTGTTTCTTCAAATGATTGAATCTTCATTCTTGAATCTTCAATGCTTATTTTATCTTCAAGATCTAAAATTCTCCAAGAACTCAAAGATACTTATTAGTAATTAAGTTTGAGGTTTATGTCATCATCAAAACATAACAGGAATATGTCAACATAATGCTTTCATTTTATTCAACATGTAGAACAAAGAGAAGGGTACAATTCCTGAAGTCTCTACTTCAAATCCATTCATTCTAAGTTTATTTTTATATTGATAAATCAATTGAAATGATGATTTATTATAATGGTTAATCCGGATTATATATATATGTGCGAATTAATGCTTTAATCAATCCTATAACAATGTTGCCATGATTTCTTTAATCGTCATCAATCTAATGAACTTTAATGTTTTGATTTTGCAATTTATATACGTAATGATTATCAATTCATCAACTTATCTTGCATAATCATATATCAATGTCGACTCTCACATAACTCTTCAGGTCTCATTTCGCAATTTGAATAATAGTGGTTAAATGACAATAATTGTTGAATCTGTTTCTTTCACGTGCGATTTATATCACACGGTTTTGATTTATTGAAATTAGTGTCATGAAGCGATCACTACATTTTCTTTTACAACAATGTTTTTATCAATATTTTGATAATTACGTTTAATGCGATGAAAAAAAATATTAAATTTGTCAATTAAATCGCATATTACAAAATAATTGCTATGGTATTGAAATTCGGAAGTAATTAAATGTTATACAAATAAATTGTTCATGAGAGTCATACATTAAAATCGGTTTTAATTGAATAATAAAGATGATGATTAAACTTATTAATCTGAATACGGTGGTCAATTGATTAGAGTGTTAAATCGCATAAGAATATTTTTGTCAATATCATCATTTTAATTATGTTTTTCTTGAATCTGTATATATTTATTTTTATTTATTTATTTTTTTGTATTTCTTTTATTATATGTTTTGTTCATTTTTATTTGATTTAATACGGACTTAATTCAAGGTGGTCACAATAATAGTCCTAACATGTAGTAATTAAACCCACATAGTAATATGCGCTCTTTAAGGTATAATATGGGATATTTGTGAATTTGGGAATAATAAAAATTTGACCACAAAAAGAGACCTAGTTGAGACCGCATACAGGTGGACGAGTCCAATACACGATTGGCCCGTAACTGTCCCCCAACCCATACTCTGGTGCACTACCATATGGGGCTGATTGCTCCTGGCTTTCAATACTTCTTCGGTGTCCGTGGACCATATAAACGCACGGTGGCGACTCCTACTAGCCCGTATTCACATACGGCGATAACGAGCATTCAAAGCGAATCGTGTGACGTAGGCGACCGGGTAAAAAACGACCAGCACAGTTTCTGTAGACACCTAAGAGACTAATGATGAACGTATCATATTGCCATAAAGTAGAACTAAGGGAAATTGACGATGAAAACACACAGTATGCCTTAACCAATTGCCTAAACCATGTTTGAATTGCCTTGAAAGCGTGTATTAGGATTCACGATGATTACGAGATTTATTCATAATTTTTTTTCATTTTTAGGAATTTTTTAATATTTTTCCATGCATTTTTCAATATTTTATATTCATAAAATAATAAAAAAATGTCATTTTGCATCACAATTTTTTTTAAAAAATTTAATAATTTAATAATTTATTCATATTTTTTAATATTTTTTATCATATATTTAGAGCTTTTTATAGATTTTTTTTAGGATTTTTGCATGCTTAGGGGCATTTTTGTCATTTCCGAATGTTGAAAGTTGTTCCGCAAAGCATATTAGTGTTTTTCATACTTTTCATATTTTTTCATAATTTTTAATATTTTTTCTGTAATTGTTTGGAGCTTCTGGAGGAATCTAGAACATTCCGGAATGTTCTGGGCATTACGGCACATTCCGACACATTCTAGAACATTCCGGGACATCCCAGGACATCCCAGAATATTTTTTAATATCAAAATATTACAGAATATTCAGTAATTGAATAAAATCGAATCGTAATCCTGAAAATCACGCGAAAAAAATAGAAAAAAAATCAACCCGGATCTGACCAGGACCTGCGCCTAGACGCAGGTGCATCTTACAGGACCTACGCCTAGACGCAGGTCCATCTTAATGGACCTACGCCTAGACGCAGGTCCATCTTACAGGACCTACGCCTAGACGTAGGTCACCAATACTGACCTGCGTCTAGACGTAGGTCATGCTACTGGACCTGCGCCTAGGCGCAGAACTGGTGCCATTCCGGGTCGATCGTTGCTACTTCTGGCCTATAAATGCACGTCCTTCCAAGCTTTCCAAGATACGCCAACACCACCGAGCCTTCTTCTGCATTAGGTGGCCATCATATGTTGAAGTAGTTCTCCATGTGTTTGCACTTGTTTAGATAATGCCCCAGTAGCTTCCTCAGACCTTGAACTGTTGGTCCTCCTGATTCCACTGATCCTCTCTTCATCCCTCATTTTCAGAATCCCTCCTTCAAAAGTCAATCCCTTCTGCCCTAGGATCTAGTTGGTGAGGACAAAATCTTCTTAACCTCACTACTTAGATGTACCTTTCTATTTTGGAAAACCAGGGTAAGCCAGGCACCATAGGGGAGAGAGTGGTTTGACCTTTTAAGAATGCTAACCATTTGGGCTTGCATTAGACCAGGGAGACTCAACTTGATCTTCTCATAGAGGCAATAAGATTATCACAACATCCATTTTTCTCACATCTATTCTATCCTGAGCCCTAGGGAATACTATCTTAGAGGCCACTGTATGAAACAGCCTCATCACTCGTTCCCTTAGTTGGCCAATTAAATAGCTAGAACCATCAGTAGGAGAACTAGAATAGAGAGTGGCCTGGATATGTTCTGTACTGACCTCAGGGACAGTAGGCCAGTTGTCTTTTGAGTAGTCACAAAACCCCCCTCTTAGTACACCCAGTACCTCCCCTAGACATTTCTTGGACAGAGTGATATCTATCCCTTCAACCTCACTCCAGACCTTCCCTTTCTCTAACTTTCCCAGTTTGGAGTAAAATTCCTCAACACATGTTTCAAACACATCTAGTATTTTATCAAACAACCCCTCCCAACACTAAAACTCTATAGCCTCCTTAAACTCTTATAGAAAAGGTTGACTCAGCCAAGACTTAGGACATGCAAAACCAAACAGAATACCCTTACCACTTAATTCAAATAGTGGTTCAGAAATGGTCTTACCTTTCTTCTTGGCTGAGGCCTTCTCAGGTGCAGAGTCAGCCTTCCTCTTCTTTTCAGTTGGTAGCTTTGTTGTAGGTTTTGGGCTCTCAGAACTTTTGCCCTTCTTTGCCACACTTTTCATTCTTTTCTTCTTCTCCTCCTTCTTTCCCACTAGAGCCTCCTCAGTAGGCTCCTTCTTAATTTCATCTTTACAGACCCTTGAGCTCAAAGGCCTTTTCCTCTTCCCAGTTTCCTTTTCCCCCTATATCACTCCAATAATTTCAACATCCATGTCCTCCCCAGGTGTGTCTTTAGCCTTCTCTTCTGTTTCTTCCTTCTCCACATCTTCCTCCTCAATGCTTGGCACTGGTTTCCCTGTGGTTTGTGGGGTTGGTGATGGCAGCTTTTGTAGTTGTGGAAAAGGTAATGGGGAATTTTCTCTTTGTGGTGAAGAGGGTGGTGGAGTTTTGGAATTTGGTGGTGAAGGTAGAGGAGGAGTTTTGGCCTTTGAGGGTGCTGAACTTGAAATAACAGCAAATCATCAAAGAATGGAGCTTGAGACATTAAACTCTAAACCAGTCCCTAAAGAGGATGAACTTTTTGAAAAAATTGAAAAGGGGTTTAATGAGCTCAAGAAATTCATTACACATAGTTCAAACTTTGAACTGCTAAAAGACACATGTACCTTGAGTAAATCTGATATCTTACTTGCATATGACCACTTAATTAAAAAACTTGAAGATTTACACAAGGAACATAGTGATCTTAAGGTTTCTGAAGAGACTGGTTCTTCCACTGCCTTTGATGAGGTTTTGGATGTTTTACATGATGAGTGCATAGCTAAGATATGTGATCTTGAGGCTGAACTCATCCCGCTAAAACAAGAAAACATCAAGAAGACCAATGACGAACCAGATCCCTCCCTTGTCTCAAGACTACAGGATGAACTTCAAAAGACTAGACTTGGTCTAAAATCTTTTGAGAAACAAAGTGAAGTTCAACTTAAGAGGCTTGAGAACAAGGAGAATGAGCTAACAGATTGTATGAACCAATTGAACAAAATGTTAGATGCTTAGAAAACCCTAAACATCCTCACATCCCAACTTGGAAATTCTCAAAGGTTCAGTTTAGGGTATTCTGGATCTAGTTCTACAACTGTTCTAGGCAGAGACAACACATGGTTGGATTAATTCAAGAAAGACAAGTATATATTTGCCAAAGATATGCATGTTTGTACCTACTGTGGTAAAAGTGGTCATGTTACTAACAAATGTTTCACCAAAAGGAAGCATGACAAGAAGAACAAAACCTACACCCAACAAGTGTGGGTTAGGATGGTCAAGATTGAGAATGTTTCACAGAACAAGGAACCCAAGCTGGTCTGGGTTCCTAAAACTAGCCTTTAATATTCTTGTGCAGGTACGAGTGAAAGGAAAGCCATATTGGCATTTGGACAATGGTTGCTCAATTCACATGTCCGAGGATAAAGAACAATTCCTTTCACTCACTGCATTCGAGGGAGGGCACGTGACATTTGGTGAAAATAGTAAAGGACTTATCAAAGGAGTAGGTAAGGTTGGTAAGTCACTCTCCCAAGCAATTGAAAATGTTTACTATGCAGAAGGTTTGAAACATAACCTTTTGAGAATATCTCAACTATGTGACAAGGGAAATAAAGTGAATTTTGAATCAAACACTTGTCACATAGTGAACCCTAAGACAGGGGAACTGGTCTGTGAAGGAACAAGGCATAACAATGTGTATATTACATACTTAAGTCAAATTCCACAGAACAGTGCCCTCTGCCTTAGTGTTGTAGAGGATGACCAATGGCTTTGGCATAAAAGATTAGGACATGTTAGTTTCACTTTGCTCAACAAGTTGAGAACACAAGATTTGGTGATAGGTTTACCTAACAACAAATATGTGGCAGTCCAGCTCTGTCAAGAGTGTGCAAAGTGCAAACATGTGAGATCATCTTTTAAACTAAAGAAAGTGGTTAGTTCCTCTAGACCATTTGAACTTGTACACATAGATTTATGTGGACCTATGCGTGTACAAAGTAGAAATGGCTTTAGTTATGTATTTGTCTTAGTTAATGATTACTCTCGTTTCACTTGGACAATATTTTTGAAATACAAGATGAAACTTTTGATTAATTTGAAATCTTAGTGAAACAGGTCCAGAACAAGATAAATCATCAGTTGGCATCTATCAGATCTGATCATGGATCAGAGTTTGATAATGCTAGCTTCATAACTTATTGTATGGAGCATGGTGTTTCTCACAACTTTTCAGCCCCCAGAACTCCATAACAAAATGGAGTAGTTGAAAGAAAGAATCACACTCTAGAAGAAATGGCTAGAACCATGCTTCTAGAGAGTGGTCTGTCCAAGAAATTTTGGGCTGATGCTGTGAGTACATCATGCTACATACTCAATAAAGTTATGCTAAGACCAATACTAAGAAAAACACCTTATGAACTTCTAAGGGGTCGAAAACCAAACATTGAACATTTAAGGATATTTGGTTGTAAGTGTTTTGTACACAACAATGGTAAGACCAGTTTGGACAAGTTTGGAGTGATGAAGCTGTTTTCATTGGGTATTCTCCTCATAGCAAGGCATATAAATTTTTCAACAAAAGAACCTTGTATGTTGAAGAGAGTATCCATGTGCTATTTGATGAAACTAACATGTTCAACAAGCCTGTGCAAGTAGAAGATGATGAAGGTTTTGATATTGGGATGACAAATTTCACTGGAGCTGAACCAGAGAGCACTGCTGAACCAAACCCCCTAACCCCTCCTGAAAACAACATTGGGTCTGATGCAGCAGGGGCAAATCCTAACAGGTTGTTGAACTCAGTGACTCTCCTGCCCATCCAACTGAAGATGAAGTGGGAGAGAACACTGAAGATACTGGTCCACCCTCTAAAAATGAAAATGAAATGGGGGGAACCAGTAAAGACATTGGTTCTAACTTGGGTGACTCAAATGCTGTAAGAATTAGTATGTTTAAGCAGAGAAACTCTCACCCTTCTGATCAAATCATTAGTGATTTATCAAAAGGAGTCCAAACTAGAAATTTTGTCTGGAAAAATTTCCGTGCTTACTTCTCTTTCTTATCTCACATAGAACCAACTGACTATAAGATTGCACTAACTGATCCTGATTGGATCTTGGCCATGCAAGATGAGTTGAACCAGTTTTAGAGAAATTAGGTTTGGCATCTTGAACCAAGAACCAATGAGAGGTCAGTTATGGGAGCCAAATGGGTCTTCAGAAAGAAAATGGATGACTCAGGTACTATAGTCAGAAACAAGGCCATACTAGTGGTTCAAGGGTTTAACCAACAAGAGGAAATAGATTATGATGAAACCTTTGCTCTAGTAGCCAGGCTCGAGGCAATAAGAATCTTAATTACTGCCTTTGCTGCCCACATGAACTTTAAACTCTTTCAAGTGGATGTTAAAACTGCTTTTCTAAATGGCTATTTGAAAGAAAATGTGTATGTGGAACAGCCCCCTGGCTTTGAGGATAGAGTTTGTCCAGATCATGTCTACAAGCTAGACAAAGCTCTTTATGGCCTCAAACAAGCCCCTCATGCTTGGTATGAGAGACTCTCTAGTTTTCTTATTGAAAATCATTATGAGAGAGGTTCAGTGGACAAAACTCTATTCTTAAAGAAAAGGGGAACAGATCTATTAGTGGTCCAGGTATATGTTGATGATATTTTGTTTGGGGCTACTAATTCTGTTTTATGTGATGAGTTTGCAGACCTAATGAAGAGTGAATTTGAGATGAGTATGATGGGAGAACTTAGCTTCTTCCTAGGGCTCCAAATCAAGCAAGTGGATGATGGAATCATGATCTACCAACAAAAGTATCTCAAGGAGCTGCTCAAGAGATATAGTCTGCAAGATAGCAAGTCCTATGACACACCTATTCCTACCTCCTCTAAAATGAGCCTAGATGAGAAAGGAAAGGATGTTGAGGATAAGCTATACAAAGGAATGATTGGCTCACTTCTCTACTTAACAGCTAGTAGACCAGACATAGTGTTCTCAGTTGGGTTGTGTGGTAGATTTCAAAGCAACCCAAAAGAGTCTCATCTAAAAGTTGTTAAGAGAATTTTTAGGTACTTGAGTGATACAGAGGACATGTGCTTATGGTATCCAAAGGGAAGTAATTTTGATCTTTTAGGATACAATGATGCTGACTATGCTGTTTTTAGTGTTGACAGGAAGAGCACTTCAGGAATGGCTCACTTCTTAGGCTCTTGTCTCATATCATGGGGATCTAAGGAACAATATTCAGTGGCCTTATCTACAGCTGAGTCAAAGTACATAGCTGCTGCTTTGTTCTGTGCTCAATTGCTTTGGATAAAGACACAACTTAAGGATTTCGGGATCTGTTCCGGAAGTGTTCCCATATTGTGTGATAACACCAGTGCTATAAACATTTCTAAAACTCCTTTCCAGCATTCTAAAACCAAACATATTGAAATCAGACATCATTTTCTCAGAGACAATGTTGAAAAAGGAAATGTGAATCTTGAATTTTGCAGATCTGAAGAACAATTGGCTGATATTTTCACTAAACCCCTAAGCAGGGAAGTGTTTGTCAAATTTCGCACATTACTTGGTATTGTAAGGATTAGATCCTAGTTCCTTAGGACTTATCTTTCCCTTTTTGGTTATGTTTGACATTTTTTAATCATTAGTGTTCATAAGTAGGGCTGGTTAACTTTTAAATGTCATATATGCAAGTGGTCTCAAAGTTCTTATGCTGATGCTGTTCCAATGTGTGGTATCTCTAAGTTGCCTAACTAAAAGATGCCTAAAGTTTTTAATAAATACAGATCAGCGTCAGACCATCGTCAGACCAGTCCCTTACAACGGTTATATCAGCTTATTGCTGAACCCTCAATTTTGAAATTGAGAATTTAATTGTTCCGACATGTGACTGTTGTGGGACGGATGAACAGTGTAAAGTAACTTCCTCTCTATATCAATTAATAACTGCCATTTTTTCTTCAATTTTATTTCACATTTTAACATTGTTATCTCTCTCTAACCGTCTCTATCTCTCTCTAATTGCTTTTCTCTCTCAAACCCTAACCATCATCAAAAGAATCTCCCTACAAGAATACTCAATCACTTTCTCTCTATCTCATCAACTTACTGAATCAATCGAAAATGGGAAGAAAGAAGAACAAAGCATCAAAGAAGAAAACAAGGGGACTAAGTCAATCACCTAGTTTCACACCTTCTAAGATCGAGAAGGAATCAAGTACTGTTGTGGTTACTGAACACCACAAAGCAGAAGAGAAGCAGAAAGAGGTCAAGCACCAAGCCATTGTAGAAACAGTTGCGGAATCGAAGGATGCATGTAAGCCTAAGGAGAAAACTACACCACCACCAAGCCCTAAATCAACACCACCATCTTCACCAAAATCTCCACCACCTCAACCTCAGAAAACACCATCCCCCCCTAAGCCATCACCCTCCACATCAAAGAAATCACCCTCTCCATCACCTAAACAACCCTCTCCACAGCCTACTACTTATTCACCTCCACAGAAATCACCATCACCCTCAAAAGCCAAAACTCCTCCTCCACCTTCACCACCAAATTCCAACACACCACCACCCTCTTCACCACAAAAAGAAAAAACCCCATCACCTTCTCCACGAAAGACACCTTCACCAACCCCTCAGATCACAGAGAAACCAGTGCCAAGCACTAAGGAGGGTGAGGTAGAGAAGGAAGAGACAGAAAAGAAGGCTGAAGACACACATGCAAAGGACATGGATGTTGAAATCACTGGGGTGGTACACGGAGAAAAAGAGACTGGGAAGAGGACAAGGCCCTTGAGGTCAAGGTTCTGTAAGGATGAAATAAAAAAGGAGCCTACTGAGGAGGTTCCATGGGAAAGAAGGAGGAAAAGAAGAAAAGAATGAAAAGTGTAGCAAAGAAGGACAAAGCTTCTGAGAGCCCCAAACCTGCAACCAAACTACCAACTGAAAAGAAAAGGAAGGCTGACTCTGCACCTGAAAAGGCCTCATTCAAGAAGAAAGATAAGACCATTTCTGAACCACTATTTGAATTAAGTGGTAGCGGTGTCTTGTTTGGCTTTGCATGCCCTAAGTCTTGGATGAGTAAACCTTTTCTAGAGGAGTTTAAGGAGGCTATATAGTTCCAGGATTGGGAGGGGCTGTTTGATAAAAGGTTGGATGTTTTTGAGACTTGTGTTGAGGAATTCTACTCAAAATTGGGGAAATCAGACAAAGGGAAGGTCTGGAGTCAGGTCGAAGGGGCAAATATCACTCTCTTAAGAAAGATTCTAGGGGAGTTACTTGGTGTACCAAGAGGTGGGTTCTGTGACTACTCAAAGGACAACTGGCCTACTACTCTTGAGGTCTATACAGAACACTTACAGACCACTCTCTTTACTGGTTCTCCCAATGATGGTTCTGGCTATGTAATTGGCCAACTAAGGGAACCAGTGATGAGGCTGTTCCATACAGTGGCCTCTAAGATAGTACTCCCTAGGACTCAGGACAGAATGGATGTAAGAAAAATAGATGCTATAATTATCTACTGCCTGTATGAGAAGATCAAACTGAGTCTCCCTGGTCTCATGCTAGCCCACATGGTTAACATTCTGGAAAGGTCAAACCACTCTCTACCCTATGGTGCCTGGCTCACTCTGGTTTTCCAAAGTAGGAAGGTACATCTGAGTGGTGAGGTCAAGAAAATGTCTGTCCTCACTAACCAGATCCTAGGTCAGAAGGGAATGACCTTTGAAGGTGGTATACTGAAAATGAGGGATGAAGAGAGGACCACTGGGGTCAGGAGAACAAGCAGCTCAAGGTCTGAGGAAGCTATAGGGTCATTGTCCAAACAGGTGCAAACAAATGATGGCTAGTGTGAATGCCATGTGCACTTCTCTGGATGGATCAATCAAGAACATATCAGCACGGTTGGACTCCCACGAAGAAAAGCTTGCCTCCTCTTCCAGCATCAAGCCCAAGACCACCCAGAGACTAGTTCCCATCATTGCCCAAGTCAAGAAGAAGTAGCAGGAGGGGAGTGCAGAAAAGGAAGATGAGGATTCTATTGAGGATTCTGATGATGATGCTAACTCTGACTCTTCTTAACTTAACCCTATCCTATCAACCTATTTCTCAAACTATTTTATCTCCAGTTTCTTTGAACAATTAACTATTCTTAGTTTTTGCCCATTTCCGCCAAACAAATTCTCTGTAGAATGGTCTCCTGGTCCGTATAATTAATTAACTTGTGCGTGCTTTGACATTTGGGATTGTGAGTTGCAGGTACTCACTTTTGGGACAACATCTCTAGAATGTTGTGTTTATATTACGCTTGTGTTGACTTTACTTGTTGCCTTCTCCTAATTTTTGTGCTGTGATAATTTTGTGATTTGATGATGCCAAAAAGGGGAATAAGACAGGTGAAGTTCCTAGTGTCAGGTGTAGCAACGTGAACAAGGTTCAGACCTTGTTAGAGATGGCCCAGCTTTATGCCTAGGAGTACTTTGAATTCAGATCAAATGCTCCTATCCATCCCAACTATAAGAAACTCTTCCCAAGTGAATTTAAAAATTCTCTTGCTACATTTGATAATTGATAAGTCTTACAGGTTACAGGTCTAATGCTAAAACTCAATAATTAATTGAGTAATGTGATGAGTTGACTGACCTTGTAATCAGTCTAATTGTGCTTTGTTTACTTGTTTGGACTCTAGTGTACTTTCCCACTACATGAAGTGGAAGGAGACAAAGGTCTGAGCTAGGTACCTTTGCACTTGTGTCAGCTGAGTTTGTTTGCACAATTTAGGAAAGTCTCCAAGCACACTTCTAGGGGACAGTTTTTCTTTGCCTATAAATACAATCTTTTGAAAAACCCTAGTAAGACTTTTTCTCTCAAAAGAAAACCAAGTCATATTTTCTAAGAGTCAATCCTTAGAGCAAAACTATCTCCATATCCATCTTTAAGAGAAAAACTTATGGAGATTTAAGTTTGTAATATTTGAACCACTTAGAGGGAAGTGGTTGGCGAGTGTTCTGTGAACACTGAGTGAACTGTTAGAGTTAACAGTTGGGGAATTAAGTGTTACAGAGTTGTAGCATTTAATTGAGTGTGTAACCTTGTTATTATTTAGAGTTGATTAATAATATTGGTGAGAGAGTGGAGGACGTAGGCTTGTTTAGAAGCCCAACCTCGTTAAATCCTTGTGTCCCTACTCTTTATTTACTGTTCTATCGTTGTTCTCACAAAAAGATAAACAAACCTTGAAAACGATTGAAAAAAACACACATACTCAATTTAACCCCCCCTTCTTGAGTATACATTGAACTTACACTTTCATTTTATTCAACATGAATACCAAAGAGAAGGGGTGATTTTGTGAAACTAAGCTAAAACAAAAATTAAATAAGGAAAATTAAAATTGGTTCTGTGGAAATATGCTAATTGAACTACTTCAACTCTACTCAACTACTTGACCAAATCTCGTTAAGGATCGCATCCTCAGTTTTCCTTTAGTTTAGTTAGGAAAGATAAATCGTAAATTACCTAACCCTAATTGTTCAAAGAATACGCAGTGAACAAAAGCTTTAAGAAATAGAAAACCCGAAAGAATTAACTGTTGTTTGGCGAACTCCAGTTAACTTGTCTAATTTTTCAACTTCAATCAAACCAAGATTTAGCTTTACTAAGTAAACCCATTGGTAAAGTGTCAATTTTACTATGTTGCGATTTGTCAATGTTGCAAAGTTCAAATAGTGAAGACTAAGTTGGATTTAAGGTAACTTGGTTGCTTCATAGATTTAAGGTTACCAAGAATACGCTTGCATTTCCAAAAATCAGCTTTAGACTATCAACTTTCATTAACTAGGTGATCACCTAATTAAAGGTAAGTTTAAGATCATTAAATTTGACCAAAATTAGACAATAATTAAGTAAAAGAGTGTAGAAGAAGTGATTCTTATTTAAACATTGTTAAAAGCATTCTTCCACTTTCCCATAGAAAAATCACATCCTCAAGTGAAGATGTGAAGAAAAAAAAAAAAAAAAACAAGAATTACTATAGATTTATGATCTTAGTGATCAAGCATGTCTTTACCTCATCTTCCTCTATTTATAATACAAAGCGAGGAAGCAAAATATGATACTCCTTGCTAAGATATTTTACAACAATTACTAAAGGAGCATCATTACTATATAAGAGGAAGCAAAGTTAAAGACAATAAGCTACGAGCAAGTGGATGTGGAAGAAAAAGCAATAAAGCTAAGGTGCAGGTGGATTGAAGTCAGCCAAACAGACACACAGGCGCTGGAAGCGCCCTATAGGGCGCGGGGTGCGCCCCGTGTAGACTTCACACCCAAGTCGGACTAAAATGGCCATAACTCTCTCGTTCCTTGGCGAAAATAGGTATATAACCTACCGTTGGAAAGCTCTTGAAGAGATCTACAACCAAAAATTTGAACTACTTCAATATGATTTATAGATCAGGAGATATGTGAGTTTGAAGTTGGTCGTTTTGCATTTTGATGTAAAAAAACCTTGCATTCACTTGTTGATTTAGGCCAAAAGTTGCAAGTTAAACTAGTTTACAACATAAAATCTAAACTTCAAGTAAAGCTTAAAGTGATGTAAATGCTAAGAAGAATGACCTAAATTACAAAAATAAAGAATTAAAAAATAAACTAAAAACATGGTATAACTTGGTCTCATCAGCCACCAATCTCTCCAATATTTGATCAATAAATGGAAAGGGAAAATGATCCTTTCTAGTAGCTTTATTGAGCTTTCTATAGTCAATGCAAATTCTCCATCCCATAACGGTACGGGTGGAGACAGTTATGCCACCGTTCTTAGGCACCATATGAACCGGGTTTCACCTATTTTCTATCCGAGGTAGCATAGATGATTCCCGCCTCACGTAGTTTAAGAATCTCTTTTTTCATAAGTTCCTTCAAAGTCGGGTTTAACTGCCTTTCAGGCTCAATAGAGGTGGCTTGACCGTTATCAAGGTCGATGCGATGCATACACAAACTTGGACTAATACCCCTAATGTCGTCAATGCTATAACTGACGACACCCTTGTACTTCTTTAAGGGTGCAATTAATTTTTGCAAGGATGGGTCATCTAGCTTAGCATTGACAATAATAGGATAATCATAATCATTCTCAAGAAAATCATACTTAAGAGAGGGGGAAGGGGTTTTAATCCTCCATGATCGGTTTGTTCATTGGAAGAGCTTCATCAAGAGTGGCCCTAATTTCCAAGGCCTCCTTGGAATTCTCAACCCTTCCTCATCTTGGAGTGCCTCGTAAACCACATCCCCTATATCGACTTGAATGCGCTCACACTCATCAATCTTGAATTCCACCAAGTCGGCTCTCCACACCTTCTCCACCATAGGTTGCATAATTTGCTTTGAGAATTCAAACACCACCTTCTCATCATCCACTTCACATGTAATAATGTTGTCATTGCAATCCACAACTGCTCCAAGAGTTTTTAGAGCCTCCCTTCCAAGTATAAGAGGATTATGAGGATCCTCCACCATACCCATCACCACAAAGTCACATGGGGCAATCATGTTTCCAACCTGATTGGGGATGTATTCAAGTTCTCATTATGGGTATTTCATGTATAGGCCAGTCGGCCAATTTGATGGTCTTTCTTGAATGCAACATTTCATACTTGAGGAGTTTAGCGATGGAGGCACCAATCTTGACCGAGAGAGTGAAGCTTCTCGGATCTTTTTATTTAGCGAGCGTTTGCCTTTGCACAAGTGCACTTACTTGTTTAGGGATAGTAATACATTCATTCCGAAGCTTCTTCTTGTAGGAGAGTAGTTCCTTTAGAAAATTGACATAAGTTGGCATTTGAGTCATTGCCTCAAGGAATGGAATGTTGATTTGAAGGCTTTTTATAATGTTCATGAACTTGTGATACTTCTTATTCAATCGCCTTTCCAGAATTCTCTCCGGAAATGGAGGTGGTGGATCAAATCTTGATAGTTGAGACGGTGATGGAGCTTGCTTTTCTACTTCAACTTCCTTTGGAGCCTTTTCTTTCCCTTGGTTCCCCCTTGAACTTTCTCATGAGGCTCATCTTCTCTCTCAACGACCTCTATCTCTAGTCCCTTATCTTCCTCTTGAGCACCCTTAGGTTCGGCATAAGAAGTGCGCAATCTTAAGGTGATGGCTTTTATGCGGTGGGGATTTGGGGGATTTGTAGTAGGTTGACACGGAAGCTTATCATTTGCAAGTTGAGAGACCTTCTCCGCTAAATGGGCCACTTGATTGTAAAGGATATTTTGGTTAGAGTTGGTCTCTTGAAATCTTTGGTCAAATTTCCGGTCTAGGTTGGCTATCTTTTGGTCGAATTGTTGAGAGAAGTTTTTTGTGTTGTCAAGAATGATAAGGGTGTCCGAAGTTGGACCCCCATGAGGGTTGGTATGATTAGGGAAGTTCGGATGTGGTTAGTTTGGGAAATCATTTGGTGGTTGATTTGGGAGTTGGTTTGGTGGGGGGCTTGTTGAAGTTGCCTCTAGCATTTGGACGCACATAGGAAGTTCCTTGGTTTGTGGGGTTGTTGTATAAGCTTGGCCCTCCATAGTCATTGAATCTTGGGATCCCTTTCATGTTGTCATGTTAGTCCCTTTGGTTATTGAGGTAGATCATTCCAATCACTTGCTCAAAGTCTTTGCCACCACAATAGGAAGAATAATGGTGGGTCCCCCCACACAAATCACAAGAGAAAGCACTAACTTGCTTTGATTGGGATGAAGATGATGATGCTTGACCTTTGCTGAGCTTCTAGTTAATCACTTGTTCTATGTATCCTTTTAGAGTTTTGGAGTCTAGCTCAAACTTCCCGGTTGACTTGGGCTTGGGCTCCATCCTTCTTGAACCTCCCCGTAAACAATCTCGCACTACCTCTTCAATGGTGTCCTCAAGTTGCTATTGAGACACCTTGAGTAATTGGCCACCACACCCGACATTTAGATGTGCCTTGGAGATGGACTCCAACCCATCCTAGAATGTGCGGATGAGTTGGTTCTTGGTGTACCCATGATTGGGTCAAGCACGAACATTCTCATTGAACCTTTCCCAAGCCTCGGCAAGAGACTCCTCAGCTTTTTGTTGAAAATTAGCAACCTTTCTCCTATTCTCGGTGGTCTTCTCTTTAGAGATGAACTTCTTGAGGAAAGCCGAAGCGGTATCGGCCCAAGTAGTCAATGAATTTGGCTTAAGGTTCTCGAGCTATCTATAAGCCCTACCCATAAGAGAATGCCAAAAGATATGCATCCGAATGTAGTCTTGCGTGACTTGTTTGGTTTGCACCATGGCACACAATTCTACGAAGCGGTTCAATTGTTCAATTGGGTCATCATGACCGGCTCCCGAGAATTGATCTTAGAGAACCATGTTGATGTAGTGCGGATGAATAGTGAAATTTGTAGTTGTGGTTGGAAGAGCAAGCTCACTAGAGACCACATAATTATGCAGGGCACCAAAATCCCGGAAAAGAGGTACATTTTCATCCATCCCCGCCATGTTTTCGGAAGAGATACTAGAGACTTCAAAGAACTCATCTTCGTCTTCGTTTTGATTCAAGTATAACCGCCTCACTTGTCTAATTGTTCGATTTAGATTTGGATCAAGAGGAAAGATTGGGGGTCCTTGAAATCTCTTTAGCATTAAACAAAATTAAGAAAAAGGTTAGCGATGACAACAACACACTCAAAGTAAGAAAATAAATACAAGAAATTAAAATGACTATCCAACAAAAACTAAGCAAAAGTTCTGTTGTTTCCCCGACAACGACGCCAAAACTTGATCGGTCCTTTAGGTGTCACTAAAGAAACGGGCTCAAGAGTAAAATACCCGAAATTATCTCATTATCTTAAAAAGATAGTAATTGGTAAATACGGGGTCGAATCCATAGGGAAACAAGGTTAACTACTTAGTTCGCTTGCTAATCGGTAATAGGGGTATTAAATCGAGAAAGGTACGTAATTAATTAAGCTGTTAACTCAAAATAAGAACTACTAAAAACTAACACACAAAAATTGGAGATAAATCAAGAGATACAATCACTAGGGATAGGGGGAACCATCAAGCAAAAGAGAATTCAAATTTCCGACCTTAGCGACAATTATTGAATCAGAAAAGGGGTGAATTAAACTGCATTAGTTAGTCTCTCTTACACACTTACGAATTTTGTTTAACTCGTTGACAACAAAAGGTTGCTATCGCGCAGCTAAAGCCACCGACTACCCTACTCTGCCGGAAGGGTCGGATTCATGCTCAATCTACTTTTCCACCGCTTATGTATTCGCTCTCGCACAACACATAAGTGATTGAGGTTTTAAGTCATGGAAATGGCCAAAATCCAAACTCAATAAATTAAATCCCTAGATTAAGCATCTAATAATCATTAACTTATTGAAAACCAAAATAGGAAACTTTCCATCAAGCTTACTTCATATTCCCCCTTCCTTAGCTAAATATCTAGTCTAGAAAAGAAATAGACATGAATACACAAGAGAAAATAGCAATGAACATGGAAAGAATGACTCTAAAACTAAGCATGAACAAAGAAAATCAACAAATAAGAGAAAGGAAAATACCAACTATACTATCGAATAACTAATAAAATGTAAGGATGAACCAAAAATAAGAACAACAAGAATGAAAAACGAGCAACAAAAATGGAGTAATAAGCTAAGAAGTTACCAAAATTAAAATCTTGAACCATTAAAAATGGAGAATAATTGTTGAGGACAATCTTTCTCTCTCTTCAATTAATACTCTCTCTACTTTTGAATGCAAAATACAATGTTAAACTAGGGTTTATTTCTAAATGTGCAAAGCCTCCTTTTAATTCTCATACAATGGGTATTCATATACCCACAAGCAATGCCCCCAAATAATACAAGAAAAAAAGTGATAGAGCAGACCTAGAGCGAACGCTCCAAGGGGGTGGAGCGTCCGCTCCAGCACTAAAAGCTGAACTTCCTGCTGGGATGGATCGGAGCGTCTGCTCCAAACTCACAGCATTTGCACTCTATTTCTTCAAAGCGTTGGAGCGTCCGCTCCAAATGACCAATGATGGAGCATCTGCTCCAAAAGGTGGAGCGTCTGCTCCAAATTGTGGAGCGCCCGTTCCAAACTCTTGACATTCTCAGAATAAAGCGGAGTTGGGCTGGGCAGTTGGAGCGTCCACTCTGGCTAATCTTAGCACTCTTCTTTGTTTGCTTCATCTCGTTCCAAAAACCTAGCTTTCATAAATTTTCCATCCCATAACTCCTCCAATAGGGGACTTATAGCAAGCAAAACACAAGGTAAAGTGAGAATGCAACAGCAATTGATAGCAAGAGGGAAAAAATGGGGTAAAACCCAACAAAAACGCCCAAAAACTACTAGAATTGGCGTGAAAGTTAAAATAAACAAAACCAAGCTAAAATAAGAATCACTAGTGGAAAAAACCCTTATTTGTACCGGTTTTTTAGCCCTATTTGTATCGGTTCAATATGGATACAAATAGAGGCGATACAAATAGCATTACTATTTGTACCGGTTATATTAACCGGAACAAATAGTAGACTATTTGTATCGGTTCAGTAAAAACCGGTACAAATAGCTCTTTTTTTTATTAAAAAAAAATTCTATTTGTACCGGTTTTCTACTAAAACCGATACAAATAGTCTACTATTTGTTCCGGTTTTAGTAGAAAACCGGTACAAATAGGAGTTTTTTAATTAAAAAAAATACTATTTGTACCTTTTTTTATTATAACCGGTACAAATAGCTTTTATTTCCATTGTAATGAATTTTTTTTTTTTTAATTGTTATATATAATTTTTTTATAGAAATCCCAACATACACTCCAAGTACAAAGTACAGCAGCCTGCACCCCATGCCTTGCCCCAACATCAGCCCTGCAACCTCATGTAAGCCTCGTCTCGGTGTCTCAACCCCCCTTGCCATATCATTGTAAAAAATTCAAACAAAAATGCAACGAACATACAGATCTTTACCGATTTAACTTCATCCAACCACATACAAAAATAGTAAATTAAAAATATTATTTCCTCCATCATAATGACATCATGTAGCTTTTGCACTATTTATTAATTTAAATTTAGTTTACATAAACACATAAAAATTATCATCAAAAGAAAACTACAAATTAAAAAATTTAATTAATAATGAATTGAATTTATGACAATAAAAAATTTAACCTAAAATACTCCGCCCATTTTTCTCGAACTTCATCCAATTCCTTTTCTCTATACGAGGAAGATCGTTTGGTAAACATGTTCAGCAAAAAAAAAAAAGAAGTAATGTAAGTACATAATCGTTAAAGTATAAAGAAAACAATAAAAACGAGCCAAAAAAGCTCATTTTGGGTGTTTTTTCTCCCATTTTCACACCATTCAATATAATTCATGCTTTTAAGGTTTGAAGTTTGAACATGTCCTATACCATTCATATAAGTATCCTATGACTTATTTGCATGATTATAGGGCGTTTTGGAACGAAAATGAGTCAAATAGCTCATTTTAGGTTAGTTTTTGGTGTTTTTGCTCCCATCTTCGCAACACTCAATCTAATTCATGTTTTTAATATTTAAACACGCCCTATAAAATTCATGTAAGCATCTTATGACTTATTTGCATGATTTTGGGCAAAGATAGGGCGTTTTGGATCCAAAACGAGCCAAATAGCTCATTATGGGTTAGTTTTGGGTGTTTTTTCTCCCATCCTCACACTAATGAATCAAATTCATTTTTTTAAGGTTTATTCATGTCCTATAATATTCATGTAAACATTCTATGACTTATTTGCATGATTTTGGGCAAAGATAAGGCGTTTTATTACTGATAAGAGCCAAATATCTCATTTAGGGTTAGTTTTGAGTGTTTTTGCTCCCATCTTTGCACTAATGAAGTAAAGTCATTTTTTTAAGGTTTATTCATGTCCTATAACATTCATGTAAGCATTCTATGACTTATTTGTATGATTTTGGGCAAAGATAAGGCGTTTTGGAACTGATAAGAGCCAAATAGCTCATTTTGGGTTAGTTTTGGGTGTTTTTTCTCCCATCCTCACACTAATGAATCAAATTCATTTTTTTAAGGTTTATTCATGTCCTATAACATTCATGTAAGCATTCTATAACTTATTTGCATGATTTTGGGCAAAGATAGGGCGTTTTGGAACGGAAAAGAGCCAAATAGCTCATTATGGGTTAGTTTTGGGTGTTTTTCCTCCCATCCTCACACTAATGAATCAAATTCATTTTTTTAAGGTTTATTCATGTCCTACAACATTCATGCAAGCATTCTATGACTTATTTGCATGATTTTAGGCAAAAATATGTCATTTTTGGCTCGTTTTGGTTGTTTTCGTTCCCATCTTGGCACCAATCAACCTAGTTCATGTTTTAAGGTTCATTCACATCCTAAAACATAACCTAAAGCCTCCAACTAACAACAAAAAAATCCCAAACTATAACCTAAAGCCTCCAACTAACAAAAAAAAATCCCAAACCATAACCTTTAATTTGAGTCAAAACCTTTAAAGTTGTTGAAAAGCTAAATGTTAAACTATAGAATTTCTAAAGATTAAGACAATCAAGAAATATAGATTTAGATCCTTGAGATGGCCCACGCAAGCGACAGTGAGATTGTGTAAAGCGATAAACAAGAGTGTTTAAAATTTGAAGCAAGTGATTAGTTGCATGTTTATTAATTATTAGAGTGATGAGATTGCGATCTCAATCATCTCATGCCACAACTACGCCCCCGTTTAAGAATCTAATCACTTACCATGTCAATCAAGCAAAATGGGCACTCATACCCATTCATGTTCGACATAGTTAGATTTAGATCCTTGAGACGGCCCTCGCAAGTGACAGTGAGATTTTTTATTTTCAGCAATAAGCAAAATTATATAACTAATATGCTTGACTTCTTTGTCTTATAATCAAAAGCAAAAACTTTCAATAAAACAAAAATTAAGAAATCCAATTAAACGTCGTCCTATAACATTGATTAAAACAAAAGCAAAGCAAAGCAAAACAAAGCAAAGCAGGGGAAACAAAAGAAACAAAACCGAAACCAAACTAAAACAAAAACAAAATAAAACAAGAGTAATTCAAAAGAATCTAAACAAATCAAGAGAATCAAGTCACAAGGCAAGTAAATTAGGCACATAATTCCCAAAATCATCAAATTAAATTGCGGCACAACGCCATCAACCATCCAGTGTCCTCATGTCGGGAACCTCATGCCCCTAACAAAGCAAACATCCTCGAACTATCATCTCAATTCTATATCTAATCCTAAAAAACTAACCAAACCAAGAAATATAAGGGGAGTTGAAAACAGCTCACCGAGGTAAGCCTAGAAGGAAAGACCTCACCGGCATCAAATCCTTAAATGAACATCCGCCAATTTATCTCCTTCCCTTAATAGCATTCCTCATATTATTTTCATTCAATAAAAAAAAACGTATTTCAAAACCAATCAAATATCACCAAATTAATACATATAACCAAATTCAAAATACTCAAAAATTATAGTTAAAAAACAAAAAATCATATACGAATTAAATAACCTTGCTAATATTTTGCTTGTTTTCCCTAGGACCACATAAATCTGCATTGTAATGCCCAAGTATCTGCAAGGAAATTGATCCATGTCCTTAGGGCATAAGCCTCCACTTTAGAAGATCCTAATGAGCTTTACATCTCTTTTTCCAGAGAAACAAATTACAAATCAAATGAATTATAATGCCATTTCAACAATAGAATGTTAAACATGAGTAAAAAATGAAAACAATTCAAGTAAATGGTTTACCGGATGTAGACATGTATCACGGAAACATTTAGACACGAGAACTTAAGCAATTCATAGACATCGCCTTCTGTAACCCAGATTTCTTGCTCATTCTCAAAATAGAATAAAGGTGGCTTGATTGGAACACGTACGGTGCCGTGCTTCTCCTCAACCATTAGCTCGTGCAACAAGCGACATTCCGGCGGGTATGTTGAATCATCCACTTGGAGTATTTGCTGGCCCATGCTATGCTCCGACACATGTGCTCTGAGGGGGTCACAACTATCTACACCTTCTTTACTATATGTTGCTATGTTTTTCTCGTTACCTTGTTTATTTTTAAATTTGCATAATAAAAACAAACAAAAACGTACCTCAAATTAAAGCTTCCCTACGAATAATAAGTTCGAAATTGAAAAGAAATTCGAACCTCCCTGTCAAAATTGCAAATTCAATTAACTAAAGCTATTTTGCAATTCACAGATCTAAACACCGAAAATAAGGCACAAACTAGCTAGTATACAAATAATAAAACCAAAATTCACAAGCTAACAAACATACTAATACATAATGGAATAAATTTGTGAAACTAAAAAAAACAATAGCTTTTTCTTCCATCTCCTTAAATTTATTGTACATTTCACACTAAAAAAATGGATCAAATATACAAATTATAAAACTAAAAATCTAATTCAATTCATCTTTTTTTTAAATAGAGGGAAGTAATTAAATCCTGCTAATTTGAAAAAAAAAAAATAGAACCCTAATTAAAATATGCTAAAAATATAAGAAAAAAAAAATCACTAAGAACAACAAATCATGAAACTTCAGAAAAATAATAATAATTCAAAGCCAAAAAAACAACAATTATTTCAACATCAAACAAAATTAATAGAATCTAATTAAATTGGGGCAAAAAAAGAGGGAAGAACACAACCACACACAACAACAATATCAGAACAGCGGCAGCAACAACAGCAGAACAGCGGCAGCAACAACAACGGAATAGCGGCAGAAGCAACACAACACGGCAGCAGCAAATCTGAGCCGCGGCACCGCAGCAGAGACACGGCAGCAGCAGGCCGGTTGTAGCAGCAGCACTGATGCGGCGGCGGCAGTGGTTGGGAGGGCAGCGGTGGTGGATAAAGTTGGAGGAGTAATGGGGGTTTGGAGGGATAGATGGGTTTTGGTGTAAATGTGTAAAGTGTAATTGGGCTTTGATGTTTTAATTTTTACTTGACACTCGACAGTAACATTAAAAAAAAAAAAAAAACCGACCTCATTTGTACCGGTTCATATAAAACCGGAACAAATATTAACTTATTTGTTCCTGTTTTGTCTGAACCGGTACAAATAAGTATTATTTGTACCGGTTAAGATAAAACCGGAACAAATAAGTTAATATTTGTTCCGGTTTTATCTTAACCGGTACAAATAAGTGCTTTTTTGTTCCATTTATATAATAACCGGTACAAATACATATTATATGTGCCGGTTTATACAAAACCGGAACAAATACGGGGTAACAAATATGATTTTTTCCACTAGTGAATAAATAACGCAACAAAAGGCATAAGCGGGTTAGAAATGAAGCAGAAAAGTGGTTATAAAAACCACTTATCAAAAGTATTGATTTACCCAAAAATAAGATATGTTTCTTCTGTGGAAAAACTAGTCATTATGAAAAATCATGTGACAAGAACGAACTTGCTCAAGAGAAAAATGCTAAACATCTATGGATAAAGAAAAATGATTTTGTTTCTTTATCAATGGAACTTAAGGAAACCTGGGTTCCTCCACCTAACCATTAAGTTCTTTTGTAGGTCCTAGTGAGGGGAACAACACATGGTACCTCGGCAGTGATTCTAAGCATATGACCAGAGAAAAAAAAAATATTTCTCTCACTAGAGACTTACGCACCTTTTGAGATAACAAGAAACACGAGATCATTGCCAAAGGAAAACGTGGAAGGTCAAGTTCCTACTATATAGATAATGTATTTTTGGTCGAGGGTTTGAGGCATAATATGTTAAGTATATATATCTCAATTTTGTGATAAAGGTAATTCTGTAAGTTTCATATCTAATGTTTGTAAGATCAACAATGATAATTCTGGAAAGGTTGTTTTGAAAGGAACTCGGAGGGGGAACACATACACTATGGATATCAACTCCATTCCAAGAAACAATCTTACTTGCTTAAGTGTTATTGATGATGGTCCTTTATTATGGCACAAACGATTTGGACATACTAGTTTTTAACTCATGAACAAATTATCATATAAGGACTTGGTCATTGGATTACCAAAGTTGAAGTTCCCTAGTCATCATGTATGTGAAGCATGTGTGAAAGACAAGTAGGTCAGATCTTCTTTCAAAAGTAAAATATGATTAGTACTTGGAAACTATTAGAACTCATTCATATAGATCTATGTGGTCCTATGAGGATCCAAAGCAGAAGTGGTAAGAAATATGTTTTGGTTATTGTTGATGATTATTCTAGATTCACATAGGTTATATTGTTATCAACCAAGGATGAAAAGTATGATGAGTTTGAAGCATTTATAACCAGAATTCAAAAGATAAGTGGATTTCAAGTAATCCACATAAGGTCTGATCATGGAACAGAATTCGAAAAAACAAAAATTTTATAGGTTTTGCAGGATAAATGGTATGGATCATAACTTTTTAGCCCCTAAAACTCCACAACAAAATGGAGTTTTTGAAAATAAGAATAGGACACTCGAAGATATGGCTAGGACCATGCTAATAGCTAGTAGTCTTGCAAGGAACTTCTGGGAAAAATTTATTAACACAACATGTTACATAATCAATAAAGTTATGATGAAGCCAATATCCAACAAAACTCCATCTGAACTATTCAAGGGTAGAAAACCTAATTTTTTTTACTTTAGAGCATTTGGATGCAGGCGTTTTGTCCATAATAATGGTAAAAGAAACTTGGGAAAATTTGATAAAAGGAGTGATGAGGTTGTATTCCTTAGCTATGCTAGAAATAGCAAGGCATATATAGTCTATAATAAGAAATCAATGTGTGTGAAAGAAAGCATACATGCTATATTTGATGAAGCTAACACTAACTTGAATATGCAGGAACTTGAGGAAAATGAATTTGAAATTGTTCTTATTAAGAAAATTGAGACAGATGCAGAAGTCCCGACTTCTCAGAAGGAGAACATTCATATAAAGGAAGAGGAACCTCACAATCAAACAGAAGTTCCTCAACCTGAAGTAGAAGAAGCTACAACGGAGGAACCTCAGGTGGAAACAAAACATGTCAAAGGAACTGAAGAAGAGATTACACAAGTTGGAGTTCCCCTGAGAGACTTTCAGCCCAAACCTTGGAAGCATCAAAAGTCTCATCCTACTAAGCTCATAATAAGTGATATAAACAAAGGAACTCAAACTAGATCTCAGTTGAGGAACTTATGTACTTTTCAAGCATTACTGTCCACCATGGAACCTAAGAACCATGAAGAAGCACTCAAAGTTGATGATTGGATAAATGTAATGCAACAGGAATTAAATGAATTTGAAAGAAATATGGTATGGCATCTTGAAACTATTCCTAAATCCAAAAGAGTCATTGGACTTAAATGGATATTTAAGAATAATCATGATGAATATGGAACAATCATAAGGAACAAGGCTAGACTTGTTGTGAAAGGCTATAATCAGCAAGAAGAGATTGACTTCGAAGAAACTTTTACACTTGTGGTAAGGTTAGAATCCATTCGAATGTTGATTGCTTTTGCTTCTTCTATGGGTTTTAAACTATATAAAATGGATGTAAAATTTGCTTTTCTAAATGGATTTATTGAGGAGGAAGTTTTATGTTGAACAACCTCCTGGATTTGAAAATCAAAATTTTCCTAATCATGTGTTCAAATTGGATAAGGATCTTTATGGTCTGAAACAAGCTCCTAGAGCTTGGTATGAAAGACTTGCAAAGTTTATTTTACAAAATAATTTTAAAAGCGGAAAGGTTGACAAAATTATATTTTGGAAATCTAAAGGAACTAATCTGTTAGTTGTACTAATATATATGTCGATGACATAAATTTGTGTGCTACTAATGATGAACTTTGTAAATATTTTGCGGACCTAATGAGTTGTTAATTTTAAATGAGTATGATGGGCGAATTAAAAATTTTCCTTGGTTTGCAAATTAAGCAAATAAAGAGGGGGAGCTTAATTCATCAGCAAAAATATGTCATGGAACTTCTGAAGAAGCATAACCTTGATCAAGCTAAAACTAATCACACACCTATAGGTGTTGGAAAACGAATAGATGAGGATCCCCAAGGAACTCCTGTGGATCAAACTATGTATAGAGGTATTGTTGAATCTTTGCTTTATTTCACTACAAGTAGAACGAATATTTCTTAGAGTGTTGGGTTGTGTACCAGATTTCAATCTAACCCTAAAGAATCTCATCTCACAGCAGTTAAGAGGATCTTTAGATACCTTAAAAAAACTAATGATTTGTGTCTCTTCTACTTAAGAAGTGACACATTTGATTTAAAAGGATATACAGATGCTGACTATGGAGGTGATTTAGTAAATCGAAAAAGTATCGCTGGAAAAGTCCAGTTCCACGGGTCATGTCTAGTTTCTTGGGCTTCCAAGAAACAAAACAATGTTGCCCTATCTACTATTGAAGCTGAGTATGTGGTTGTTGCTGCTTTTTGTTCACAAATTCTTTGGATTAAGCAACAATTAAGAGACTATGGTATGAAGTTTGATTGTATTTCCATTTATTGTGATAATACAAGTGCAATATGCATTTCTAATGATTCAGTTCATCATTCAAGAGTAAAACATATTCATATCAGGCATCATTTCCTTAAAGACTATGTTGAAAAAGGATTAATTAAACTTGATTTTTGTGAGACTAATAATCAAATTGGAGATATTCTTACAAAATCCCTAACAAGGGAAAAGCATGAAAGGATGTGTATGGAACTTGGGATGATTTAACTATATAATAGAAGGAACTCATATCCCCAAGGTAAATAAGTTGATTAGTTATGTTAAGTATACATATCTCATGCACAAAGCCAACATGTATTTACACTGTGTCAAGTAATAGATTAATTTTTTTCTTGTGTGTAAGTATTGAACTAAATAAGAATGTGAGACAAGGATAATAATTTTAATTGTTAAAATGTTAGGCCCAATTTGTTTTTCATTAGTTCCATTTAATTTGGGTAGACTTGTTCTTTTCAAAGTCCAAATTTTTATATAAGTCTATCCAATCAATAAAATAAACTCTTTTGGGCATGTCCTGTGCATGTGAGTCTTCATCCTTCTTTTCTGTCTCTTCCTTCTCTATTTCATCCTCCTCAGTGCTTGGCACTGGTTTCTCTGTGATCTGAGGGTTTGGTGAAGGTGTCTTTTGTGGAGAAGGTGATGGGGTGTTTTCCTTTTGTGGTGAAGATGGTGGTGGAGTTTCGGACTTTGGTGGTGAGGGTGGAGGAGGAGTTTTGGCTTTTGAGGGTGATGGTGATTTCTGTGGAGGTGAAGAAATAGTAGGCTGTGGAGAGGGTTGTTTAGGTGATGGAGAGGGTGATTTCTTTGATGTGGAGGGTGATGGCTTAGGTGGTGATGGAGTTCTCTGAGGTTGAGGAGGTGGAGATTTTTGTGAAGATGGTGGTGGTGATTTAGGGCTTGGTGGTGGAGTAGATTTATCTTTAGGCTTACATGCATCCTTCGATTTAACAACTGTTTCTACAGTGGCTTGGTCCTTTACCTCTTTCTTCTTCTCTTCTGCTTTGTGGTGTTCAGCAACCACAGCAGTACTTGATTCCTTCTCGTTCTTAGAAGGAGTGAAACTAGGATATTGACTTAGTCCTCTGCTTTTCTTCCTTGAAGCTTTGTTCTTCTTTCTTCCCATTTTCGATTTGGATCAGTAAGTTTGATAATGGATAGAGAAACTGATTTAGAATTCTTGAAAAGAGATTCTGATGATGGTGCTTAGGGTTTGAGAGAGAAGAGCAATTAGAGAGAGAGAGAGACGGTTAGAGAGAGATTTCAATGTGAAAGTATGAATTAAAGTGAAGAAAATTGGCAGTTAATAGAAGAGATAAGAGGGAAGTGTAAAGAGGAAAGTTACTTTACACTGTTCACAACGGTCACATGTCAGAACAATTAAATCCTCAATTTTAAAATTGAGGGTTCAGCAATAAACAGATATAACCTTTGTAAGGCACTGGTCTGACGATGGTCTGACGCTGATCTGTATTTATTAAAAACTTGAGGCATCTTTTAGTTAGGCAACTTAGAGTTACCTCATATTGGAACATCATCAACATAAGAATTTTGAGACCACTTGCATATATGACATTTAAAATTTAACCAACCCTGATTATGTACACTAAGGATCAAAAAGTCAAACATAGCCAAAAAGGGAAAGATAAGTCCTAAGGAACTAGGAACTAATCCTTACCATACCAAGTAATGTGCGGATTTTGACAAACACTTCCCTGCTTAGGGGTTTAGTGAAAATATCAGCCAATTGTTCTTCAGATTTGCAAAATTCAAGATTCACATTTCCTTTTTCAACATTGTCTCTGAGAAAATGATGTCTAATTTCAATATGTTTGGTTTTAGAGTGCTGGACAGGATTTTTAGAAATGTTTATAGCACTGGTGTTATCACATAATATGGGAGCACTTCCGGAACAGACCCCAAAATCCTTGAGTTGTGTCTTTATCCAAAGCAATTGAGCACCGCACAAAGCAGCAGCTATGTACTCTGACTCAGCTGTGGATAAGGCCACTGAATTTTGTTTCTTAGATCCCCATGATATGAGACAAGAACCTAAGAAGTGAGCCATTCCTGAAGTGCTCTTCCTGTCAACACTAAAACCAGCATAGTCAGCATCAGTGTATCCTAAAAGATCAAAATTACTTCCCTTTGGATACCATAAGCACATGTCCTCTGTACCACTCAAGTACCTATAAATTCTCTTAACAGCTTTTAGATGAGACTCTTTTGGGTTGCTTTGAAATCTAGCACACAACCCAACTGAGAACACTATGTCTGGTCTACTAGCTGTTAAATAGAGAAGTGAGCCAATCATACCTCTGTATAGCTTATCCTCAACATCCCTTCCTTTCTCATCTAGGCTCAGTTTATAAGAGGTAGGAATAGGTGTGTCATAGGACTTGCTATCTTGCAGACCATATCTCTTGAGCAGCTCCTTGAGATACTTTTGTTGGTGGATCATGATTCCATCATCCACTTGCTTGATTTGGAGCCCTAGGAAGAAGCCAAGTTCTCCCATCATACTCATCTCAAATTCACTCTTCATTAGGTCTGCAAACTCATCACACAAAACAGAATTAGTAGCCCAAAACAAAATATCATCAACATATACCTGGACCACTAACAGATTTGTTCCCCTTTTCTTTAAGAATAGAGTTTTGTCCACTGAACCTCTCTCATAATGATTTTCAATAAGAAAACTAAAGAGTCTCTCATACCAAGCACAAGGGGCTTGTTTGAGGCCATAAAGAGCTTTGTCTAACTTGTATACATGATCTAGACAAACTCTATCCTCAAAGCTAGGGGGGTGTTCCACATACACATCTTCTTTCAAATAGCCATTTAGAAAAGCAGTTTTAACATCCATTTGAAAGAGTTTGAAGTTCATGTGGGCAGTAAAGGCAATTAAGATTCTAATTGCCTCAAGCCTGGCTACTGGAGCAAAGGTTTCATCATAATCTATTCCCTCTTGTTGGTTAAACCCTTGAACCACTAGCCTGACCTTGTTTCTGACTATAGTACCTGAGTCATCCATTTTGTTTCTGAAGACCCATTTGGTTCCAATAACTGACATCTCATTGGTTCTTGGTTCAAGATGTCAAACCTGATTTCTCTCAAACTAGTTCAACTCATCTTGCATGGCCAACATCCAATCAGGATCAGTTAGTACAATATTATAGTCAGTTAGTTCTATGTGAGATAAAAAGGAGAAGTAAGCACAAAAATTCTTCCAAACAGAATTTCTAGTTTGGACTCATTTTGATAAATCACTAATGATTTGATCAGAAGGGTGAGAGTTTCTTTGCTTAAACATACTCTTTCTTACAGCAGGTGAGTCACCTAAGTTAGAACCAATGTTTGTATTGGTTCCCCCTATTTCATTTTCATTTTGAGAGGGTGGACCAGTTTCTTCAGTGTTCTCTCCCACTTCATCTTCAGTTGGATGGGCAGGAGAGTCACTGAGTTCAACAACCTGTTTAGCATTTGCCTCTGCTGCACCAGACCCATTGTTGTTTTCAGGAGGAGTTGGAGGATCTGGTTCAGCAGTGTTTTTTGGTTCAGTGAGTGAAAGGAATTGTTCTTTATCCCCGGACATGTGTCTTGAGCAACCACTGTCCAGATACCAATATGGCTTTCCTTTCACTCGTACCTGCACAAGCAAATTAAAGATTAGTTTTAGGAACCCCGACCAGCTTGGGTTCCTTGTTCTTTGAAGTATTCTCAAATTTGACCTTCCTAACCCACACTTGTTGGGTGTAGGTTTTGTTCTTCTTCTCATGCTTCTTTTTGGTGAAACATTTGTTAGTAACATGACCGCTCTTACCACAATAGGTACAAACATGCATATCCTTGGCAAATATATACTTGCCTTTCTTGAATTCATCGAACCATGTGTTGTCTCTGCCTAGAACAGTTGTAGAACTAGATCCAGAATACCCTAACCAAACCTTTGAGAATTTCCAGGTTGGGATGTGAGGATGTTTAGGGTTTTCTGAGCATCTAACATTTTTTTCAATTGGTTCATACAATTTGTTAGCTCATTCTCCTTGTTCTCAAGCCTCTTAAGTTGAACTTCATTTTGTTTCTCAAAAGATTTTAAATCAATTAAGTCTAGTCTTTTGAAGTTCATCCTGTAGTCTTGAGAAACCTTAAGATCACATATCTTAGCTATGCACTCATCATGTAAAACATCCAAAACCTCATCAAAGGCAGTGGGAGAACCAATCTCTTCAGAAACCTTAAGATCACCATGTTCCTTGTGTAAATCTTCAAGTTTTTTAATTAAGTGGTCATATGCAAGTATGACATCAGATTTACTCAAGGTACATGTGTCTTTTAGCAGTTCAAAGTTTGAATTATGTGTAATGAAATTTTTGAGCACATTAAACCCTTTTTTAATTTTTCCAAAAAGTTCATCCTCCTTAGGAACTGGTTTGGAGTTTAATGTCTCAAGCTCTATTCTTTGATGATCTGCTGTTATTTCAAGTTCAGAAATTTTTTCTTTAAGTTCTTCACAAATAAGCTCAAGTTCAGCAGATCTAGCACCACATATTTCATAATCTCGAACTGTTTCTTTAAGTTTCTTTTTGTTGTTCTGGTAAGCAGACCCGACACTAATGCATTGATCAATGGTGAACTCAAGATAATCAAGTAATTCATCTCTATCTAGATTTTACTTGCCTTAATATCATTAAAACAAACCTGGTTGTCATCTGAAGTGCTTCCACCAGCCATGAGACAGAGAACCTCTTTTTCTTCCGAATAGACCTCAGACTGGTCTATGCATGTGAAAGCAGTAAGACAGAGATTTGCTTCTTCTTCATCTTCCTCATTCTCTGATTCTGAATCTCCCCAAACTGCAGCCAGCATAGCTCTTTTGAAAACCTTCTTCTCAGCCTGGACTCCAGGATTTCCCTTGGGATTTTTCCATGTTGGACACTCCTTGATTCTGTGCCCCATTTCACCACAATTAAAGCAATCAGCATTGGAACTGGTTTTCCTGAACTGTCCATAACTGTTTCTTCCTTTTGCAAACATACCCTTGGACTTTGTCCTAAGGTATTTTTCAAACCTTCTAGCCATAAGACTGATATCATCTTCACCTTCCTCAGATTCCTCTGCTTTGAGAACCATCTCCTTGTTTTTTGAACTAGATTCTGCTTTTGAATCAACCAACATCTCATGAGTCATCAAAGAACCAATAAGTTGTTCTAGAGATAGTGTGGTCAGATCCTTTGCTTCTTGTATGGCTGTAACCTTGGGCATCCACTTCCCTGACAGGCTTCTTAACATTTTCCTCACCAACTCTTCACTTGAGAAGGCCTTCCCTAATGACTTAAGTTCATTTACAATGGTCATGAACCTTGTAAACATGTCCTTTATGTTTTCTTCCCTAGTCATCTCAAAGACCTCATATTTTGACATGAGCATGTAAATTTTTGACCTTCTCACTTCAGAGTTGCCTTCATATGCAAGCTCTAGTGTATCCCATATTTCCTTTGCAGAAAAACAAGCTAGAATTCGATTTACCTCACATTCTGCAATTCCTTGTTGAACAAGTGACATTGCCTTTGCATTCTTCTCTAGCTTCTTGTAATCTTCACTTGTGTACTCTTGTTCTGACTTTAGAACTATGAGCCCTTCCTGATTCTTCATGTGGATGAATGTGGGTCCATTTTTCATAATCTATCCCAATGATAAAAATTTTCATGCAATTCTTCCACGAAGAGTAGTTAGTGCCATTGAACTTGGGCAGCCTAGAACTGTTTGATTCTTGAGTAGACATCTTCTTGCTCCTCTAGGTAGTTAACCTTTTGAGAAGTTAGGCTCTGATACCAATTGTAAGTTCAATGTATACTCAAGAAGGGGGGGTTGAATTGAGTATGTGTGTTTTTTCAATCATTTTCAAAGTTTGTTTATCTTTTTGTGAGAACAACGATGGAACAGTAAATAAAGAGTAGGGACACAAAGGTTTAACGAGGTTCGGCTTCTAAACAAGCCTACGTCCTCCACTCTCTCACGAACTCTGTAACACTTAATTCCCCAACTTTTAACTCTAATAACAAGGTTAGGCAGTCACTTAAATGCTACAACTCTGTAACACTTAATTCCCCAACTGTTAACTCTAACAGTTCACTCAGTGTTCACAGTACACTTCCCAACCACTTCCCTCTAAGTGGTTCAAATATTACAAACTTAAATCTCCGTAATTTTTTCTCTTAAAGATGGATATAGAGATAGTTTTGCTCTAAGGATAGACTCTCAGAAAATATGACTTGGTTTTCTTTGGAGAACAAAAGTCTTGCTAGGGTTTTTCAAAAGATTGTATTTATAGGCAAGAAAAAAACCGTACCCTAGAAGTGTGCTTGGAGACTTGCCTAAATTGTGCAAACAAGCTCAGCTGACACAATTGCAAAGGCACCTATTTCAGACTTCTGTCTCCTTCCACTACATGTAGTGGAAAGTACACTAGAGTCCAAACAAGTACATTGCAAAGTTGATTTTGTGAATCAATTTGGCAGATTTCCAAAACATAAGTGATCAATATTTTTCAAATAAATTTTCAAAAACAATTTTGAACACAAAAATTGGTACGGATCACTTAAGTGCACGTGCGTAATATTGAGGTCTGTTCCCACAGTGGTCTCAGTACTACTAAGTCTACATCTGGTAAAGAGAACTGTTCCAAGCTTGTTCTTTGCCTGTTCTTAGCTTGTTCTTGGCCTGTTCTCTTTACTGGATATAAACTTAAAATTCTTTTTGCTCTTTACTTAGAAACACAAAGAATATTTTCCTAAGTCTATTTTACAAGAAGATCCTAGAAGTACAAAAATTAAAAGACTTCAAGATCTTGACTTCTGATTCTTCAAGTATCTCAAGGTCTTCATATTTGCCTTGAAGAGTTCTCACTTGAATTAACCTGTTCAATTAAAAACATGCATAGCAATCAAGTATAGAGAACTGGTTTGTCATCCATCAAATCAAACATTGTTCAACACTATTGTATAAAAAAGGACAACTATGTGGGCTATTCAAACCTCATCATGACTCTCCTTGAGAGTTATGTTATTACCTTCACACGTTTTGAACACCTGAAACTACAAACAAATTATTTCATTCAACCCCATACACTTAAGGGATGGAGCCTTTGTGTAATTAATGGTAAAACAGAATTCCTAGGTGAAAAACTAAGAGAGGGAAAAAGGCTGCTAGGGTGGTGAAAGAAGAGGCTGAGGTGAAAGAAACTGATGATGATGAGGAGGTTTAAGGGGAGGAAAAGAAGGTTGAAGAAAATAAAGGGAGTGCAAAAGGCACTGAATGGAAGAAGAGAAAGAGTTTGAGGTTGGCAACAAAACATGTTGCCACACCTACAATCACTCATGTCATTATTGATGATGATGAAGGGAAATTGATGAGAGGGAGCCTGCTGCCAAGAGGGTGCTTGGAGAAGGACTAGGCTTTGGTGGGTTCAGTTCCTCCACCTCTGATTTGGAGGAAATGTAGTTCATTAGAGGGATAGTGGCTAAAATGATGGCATCACAAAATGATTTATCTTCAATGGAGGTGGCCAGATTCGGGTACCCAAAAACCGGGTACCCGATTTTTCGGATCACCAATTTTTTTTAACCCGGATCTGATCTGGATAATCCGGGTACCCGGAAATTTGGTTCCAAAAACCGGGTATCCGGATCTTTTTTATAAAAAAAAAAAACTATTTTTTAACATAAAAAACTGTTTTTTATTTTAAAAAACTATCTTTTATTTTTTAAAACAGTGTGTTTTTCAATTTTTTTTTTAAAAAAAGACAAAAAAGAAACTGTTTTTTTAAATAAAAAACAGTAATTTTAATACTAAAAAACTTCTTTTTAATAATAAAAAATAGTTTTTAAAAAATTAAAATCGGATACGGGGTACCCAGTTTTAAAAAATCCCGACCCGGATCGGGTACCCGCTTTTTCGGGTAAAAAAACGGGTAACCGAATCGGAAACCAGATACGGGGTTTTTTGCCCGCCCCTAATCTTCAAGAATGAGGGACATTGAATCTGTGCTGGGAAACTTGTGTGTATCGTCTGATCTGCTCACCAAGGAACTCAAGGAAGTATTGATCCTTCTTGGACAAAGACAACAAGCCCTCAAGGATAGAGGTGAAGAAATGGTTCTTGAATCAAATGAAGAAGAGCCTGTAGTGCCAGATGCAGAGGAAGTTAAGAATGGAGATGATGATGATGATGCTGGCCTGCTGCCTAGTTCCTTCACCCTATCCCCTAGCCCTAATTCCCTTAGCCTTCAATTTATAAACTTTTAATCTTTTATCATTTTTGTTTGTATAAACAATTAGCTAAATATTATCTAATGTCTTTAACTTTTGGAACTAATGGGCTTAATTTTTTAATGATGAATGTCAAATGATGAATCCTTGTTTATCTCTTATTTTTCGATTGATTGTGTGCTTGACTTTATTTTTTGTGAAAAAGCATGACCATGGCTTAGCTTCATGTTCCCATTGTGTTTTGAGAAATATGTGTGCTTGGTTAAATTTTTTATGAAAGACAAAAGGGGAAAAGGTGAGCAAACTTTCTTTAGTAGTATGATGATCATGTTTTTAAAAATTTTAGTTTGGTATTTTTAGTTTTAATTTTTCGTAATTTCTAAGTTTTTGATTTATGGTTTTATTTATAAGTTTGATTTATGTTTTAAGCTGAATGCAAAAGGATTTTCCAATGTTCAGGCTGAGGAGATTTCTTCTGAGAAAAAGTGGAAGGCTACTCAAAAATCTCTCCATGATAATCCAATGGATCTGAATTTGAGATAGGAGGGATGTGATGCTTACAGGTATTATAGAAGTAAACATCAAATTCACATGGAATTCCTAAGACAAAAGGCAAAAATGAACTGGTTGACAGATGGTGATGAATGTTTTACAGAAATATTAAACAGAGAAGACTCCAAAAATAATATTTATGGGGTCTATGACATGGAGGTGCAGTGGAGAGAAAGTGCTGATGGGGTTGCTAATGCATTCCGAATTTTTCACAAGAAGCTGCTGGGATCTGAGATGCAAAATAGCACAACAGTTGTCTCTAAAGTGGTTCTATTTAGGATGAGCAACATAAGATAAGGCTTTCAAGGCCTTACACAGGTGAAGAAATCAAGGCAACTATGTTTGGCATTGATGGAGACAGAGCACTGGTCCAAATGGGTTTTGATCCCATTTTTTCAAAGATAATTGGAATATAGTGGGGCAGGACATTATTGTAGTAGTGATGGATTTCTTAACACAAGCGATAATGTTCAACGAACTAAATGCTACTCATGTCACACTCATCCCAAAGGTTTAATGTCCTAAGGATGTCAATAAATTTAGGCCCATTGTATGTTGCAATGTGGTCTACAAATGTATTACAAAGGTGTTATGTGCAAGGCTCAAAGAAGTGCTTCCATCCACTATTGCTAAAAATCAAGGGGCTTTGAGTCAAAGTTACGAGTTTAAATAAAATATTAATAATATAATAATGAAGGAAAGGAAACAGAGTAAGAGGATATTGTCTTGTTTCGATCTCTGGCTAGAAAAGACTTGGTATTTAAGATGGCTGATATACGTGTCGCACCTCTCTTTCCAGGGATTTCAAACATCTCAGCTCCAATTCCGGTCACCTAGTACTTCCAATTATGGTATACTCTACCGGGTATAAGGAATTGACGGCTGGCATAAACTGATAATTGGAATTGAAGGACAGTTATGCCATAATTAAGGAATTGACGGACGGTATGAGCACCATATAAAATACATAATAAATGTTGAGGAAAGATGATGATGAATTGGTTAATGAAAGATAATGTTCTTAATAATGGAACAATGGAGTGTTATAGTTGTACGTTGAAGTCGGACCAGTGGAACAATGAAGTACATTTATCGTACGTTGAAGTTGGACCATTGGAATGGTGGAGTACAACTATTGTACGTTGAAGTTGGACCAATGGAAGATAATTTAAAGGATAAAAGGAACAATGGAGTGCAACAGCCGTATGTTGAAGTTGAACCAATAGAACGATGAAGCACATTTGTCGTGCGTTGAAGTTGAACCATTGGAACGATGGAGTGCGATTATTGTACGTTGAAGTTGGACCAATGAAAGATAATAAATGAAATAATGAAAGATGACTTGACATAGTCTATGGAGTCTAGAGTGTTGAGGTGACCCTAGCTAGAGATTATGGTTTAGTCATGATATGTTTTCCGCTGCGTATCTGATTGTGTGATGTGAACTACTGTTATATGATTGTGAATGTGATAACCATGTTGATGCTATGAATTGTTTGTGCTATGCTCTGTTTATTATGTACTTGATTTCGTTCTACGATTACGTAGAAAATTCTAATTACTCCCCACTGACTGTGGACCCCCCATTCCCTTTTCAGGTAATGAAGTAAAGTAATCTGGGTTAATACGATGGTTGGGAGACTTAGCCTTGTTATTGGTTTCTAGTAGGTTGTAGTAGAACAATAGTATTTTAATGTGATTTTTGGACATTTTCCTTATTTAGTTTAATTAATTTTGAATAATAAAAGAATTAAGTGTTAGAGCTTCCACTGATAATCTAAGATTTGTGATTAGAGTTTTTGTTATTTAATGACTCGTATTGTTGTTTTCTTCGAAAACAACTTTGCTAAAATGCAGGTCGTTACAGTTGGTACCAGAGCTTAGGTTAAAACCCTGAAGTTACTTCTTCATAAGTAACTTGAAAGTTGAGTGTTGTATGAAATTAAGAGTGCAACTTAGCCTGAAACGGTAAACCTAGCAAGAGAAGCCTTGGGTAGTGACCTGGATTAGGATGCGTTTATTTTAATTGATGTGTTTCGTCTATGTTTGTGCTTTCTTGTGCTTCCAAATGCAAATTTCGAGGACGAAATTTTCTTAAGGAGAGGTGATTGTAATAACCCGAAAATTTGGGCTATTTTAAATTTTTAATATTTAATTACACTAATTGTTGGCATAACTTTTCAAATCAAACTAAGCCCAAATTAAAATCCGAGTCCAAACTTTTACCTTGCCTTGCTAAGTTAGGGCCAAAGCCCAATACCCTTTTGTCACCTAAGCCCACACGGCTTCCCCTTTACTTGAACCAAATATTAGTTTTTTCTCCAAATCTTTTAATTAATAGATATTAATTAAGCAAAAATCCTAATTTTAAATATATTCTACCTATTTTTAGGAGTTCACCCACCCATCCAAGCTTCTATAAAAACTCCCCTTCTCACCCAAACGCACGACACATACAAAACAACAACACCACAAAAACTTCCCCCACTCTCTCTCAAAATATTTTAAACAAAAATATTTAAAGATCAAGAGACCCAAAAAGGATTGAAGCAAGATAAAGGGGAATAAAAACCAAGCTCTATTCGAACAAAACACACGGCGAAGCCAAGAAAAAGATTCGAATTCTTGTAACTACAATTAAGGTAATTAGATGTTTTGCCTAATCTGTGAACTAATTAATTATATAATTTATAGAACATGTTTAGAATTAATTTTGAATTGGTAAAATTGCTTGACAATGTGTTCACGTGTGATGGCCGAGTATTGTTTAATGATTTGATGATTTTATGTTCTTTCATGATTCTATGATTAATATATGAACCTTGCCATGAATCCTAATGATTGAATTAATGAATTATTATCTAGCATCATAAGCAAATTGTTCCAATTATGTTCTTGAATTTTTCGAGTGAATTGGTGAATTAAAGATTGTATCTTTTACTTCTAATTTTGTTCAATCTATGGTCCATTATGATTTCTTTATTTATTATTTAAGAGTGCTAATCCTGATAAATTGAAGAGGAATGTCGAAGGATGAATTGTTTTATGGAATAATATTCAAAAATCTTGAATTATTATTAAAGCATAGATTTTTATGAAGACGGTTTAATATAATTATTGTTATTGTTTTGAATTAATTAATTAAATTTTTGAATTGTATTTTTGTTTATTATTTATTCATGAAATTGTCGTGTGTATTGATGATCGTGAATTAACGAAGTAATATGATTATCCAAGTTGTTATGGAGTCTAGAAGTCAAAGTTATAATGTTTGACCTAGAGTTGACTAAGTGATAAGTTGGGTGACTTAGAGTCAAAGTTATGAGTTTAAATAAAATATTAATAATATACTAATGAAGGAAAGGAAACAGAGTAAGAGGATATTGTCTTGTTTTGATCTCTGGCTAGAAAAAACTTGGTATTTAAGATGGCCGATATACGTGCCGCACCTCTCTTTCCTGTGATTTTGAACATCTCAGTTCCAATTATGATATAATCTACCGGGTATAAGGAATTGACGGTTGGTATACACTGATAATTGGAATTGACGGACAGTTATGCCATAATTAAGGAATTGACTGACGGTATGAGCACCATAGAAAATACATAATAAATGTTGAGGAAAGATGATGATGAATTGGTTAAGGAAAGATAATGTTATTAATAATGGAACATTGGAGTGCTATAGTTGTACATTGAGGTCTAATCAGTGGAACAATGAAGTACATTTGTCTTACGTTGAAGTTGGACCATTGGAATGGCGGAGTACAACTGTTATACGTTGAAGTTGGACCAATGGAAGATAATTTAAAGGATAAAAGGAACAATGGAGTGCAACAGCCATATGTTGAAGTTGAACCAATGGAACGATGAAGCACATTTGTCGTGCGTTGAAGTTGAACCATTGGAACGATAGAGTGCGATTATTGTAGTTTGAAGTTGGACCAATGAAAGATAATAAATGAAATAATGAAAGATAAGTTGACACAGTCTATGGAGTCTAGAGTCTTGAGGTGACCCTAGCTAGAGAGTATGGTTTAGTCATGATATGTTTTCCGCTGCGTATCTGATTGTGTGATGTGAACTAGTATTATATGATTGTGAATGTGATAACCATGTTGATGCTATGAATTGTTTGTGCTATGTTCTGTTTATTGTGTACTTGATTTTGTTCTACGATTACGTAGAAAATTCTAATTACTCCCCACTGACTGTGGACCCCCCATTCCCTTTTCAGGTAATGAATTAAAGTAATTTGGGTTAATACGATGGTTGGGAGACTTAGCCTTGTTATTGGTTTCTAGTAGGTTGTAGTAGAACAATAGTATTTTAATGTGATTTTTGGACATTTTCCTTGTTCAGTTTAATGAATTTTGAATAATAAAAGAATTAAGTGTTAGAGCTTCCACTGATAATCTAAGATTTGTGATATAAGTTTTTGTTAGTTAATGACTCGTATTGTTGTTTTCCTCGAAAACAACGTTGCTAAAATGCGGGTCGTTACAGGTTTCAAATTCATCAGAGATGTAAAAGTATCAAGCTCACTCATTTATGCTTTGCTGATGATCTGATACTATGTTGCTATGGCGATGTTGATTCTGTAATAATGATGATGCAAGCTATTTAGGCTTTCTCTGAGACTAATAGATTGCAAGCCAACTTAAATAAATCAGAAGTCTACTGTTGTGGTATGGATGATTCAAGGATACAACAGAGTCTCAGTATTATTGGGTTTGTTAGAGGGTCTTTGCCCTTAAAATACTTAGGTGTCCCAATTTGTTCAAAGAAGATCTCTGTTGGGCGATGTGAATACCTAACTTATAAGATGACAGCAAGGATCAGAATGTGGAGTTCTAAGAATCTTTTTATGCTGGCAGACTTCAGCTTTTGAATTATGTGTTGCATAGCATACATCTCTATTGGTCTCACGTTTTTGTTCTGCCTAACTCTATTATTAAGAACATTGAGAACATTTGCAAGGCTTTTTTTGTGGCATGGGAGCTGGTTCTCAAGAAAACCAGGCTTAGTGAAGTGGCAAGACATTTGTATTGATAAGGATATGGGAGGATTTGGAGTTAAAAATATTGGCCTGTGGAATGTTGCAAATCTAGCTTGACATGTTTCGGCAATAGCTAGTAAATTGGACAACGAACCTATATATCAAATGGATTAATGCAGTATATATATTTAAGTGAATCTCAATGTCAGTATTACTCCTCAAGGGCTGATGTCAGCTGGTATTGGAAATGCAGAAGCAGAGTGAAGGACATGGTGTTATCTAAAATGACATATGCATAATTGTGTAGTATGGAGAAGTACTTACGTAAGATGGTCTACACAAGCCTTGTAGAAGCAAGACATAAGATGCCATGGGCTGAGAACATATGGAACATGTTAAGTGTTCCAAAGGATAGAATGTGTGGCTGGCTTGTTGTGAGACAGAGACTAAAGACAGGCTCAAGAAAATGGGGTGCAGAACTAATGATCAATGTATTTTGTGCAAGCAGGACGTTGAATCCTATTCACACCTTTTCTTGAGATGTGATTATAGTATTCAGATTTTTCAAAAGATTCAGCAATGGTTGAAGGTTGATTGCCAAGAAAATATGTTGGTCTAGCAGAAAAAATTAGAGGGTTTATTCAATTTCAATGAATGAAATTTCAAGTTCAATCAAAGTAAATACATGTATAGGGTGTATAGATGGATTAGAGTTGTGAAGAAGCCAAAGTTTGTTAAAAATGTTCTCAATACTGTCATGTTGGCTGCAATATTTAGTATATGGAAGAGCCGAAACAGGCTGTTATGTGAAAATACTTTCACTGATGTTAATAAAGTTGTATAGGAGATTAAGTATATAGTTGTGAGTAGAATTAAAAATGTAATTCCTAAGAAAACTTCTTTGGCAATTAGAGAGTGGTTTGATAATGTTCATTACTGATGTTGTGTTAGCTGGTTTGTACCAGCAAATGTTCTGCCTTTTTTGTCCTTTGAGGCCTTCCTAGAAAGGTTCATATGGGCTGAAAAAATGGCTTAGGATGTAATTGAGTTCGTTTTTTTGGTATATATATAATTGCTTTCTTACCAAAAAAAAATCCTAAAAAGTAAAAATTGAACAATTACAAATTTTGCTAAAACATATGAAAATTTAATTATTTTTGGGTAGAGTTTGCTAAGTTTGTCATCGATCAAAAAGGGGTAATATTGTTGGATCTCATATTTGATGTTTTGATAATCACTTGCACTTAAACAAACTCGTACATTAATATGTGTGTTTAAGTGTTTTGGTTTGTAGATTGACTTTTATATAGCTTGGAAGCTTGATGATGATCTAAATGAAGATTGGAGTTGTGACAACCCGACTCGCTTAAATCGACGCGGAAGAAACCGACTAGTCGAATTGTCGATCTAACAAACAAACTTACTCAAAATTGAAAATAAAACCTCAAAATTATTATTACTATAACCCGAAAGTACAACACCCACAAGTTTGTACAATACTAAAACCAAAGTAATCGATACTAAAAAGTAACTCCAAATACCATCAGAGTTAGAATTTACGGAATACATAAACTAAACGTCCAAACTAGAAACATAATACAATCTAAAATAGGAAAACAACGGCACTCGCCCAACCCAAAGCTAAGCAACACCGTCATCATCAGAGTTACCTGAAAAATAACAACAATCCACTGTCAGTGGCGTGTAACATAACAGTCCCACCCTAACATGGATACACATAATCATAGAACAAATCAAACAAACACATCAGACTAAACATCCAACATGCGACATAATCAACATAATAACAACTGACATAAAATTGACAAACTCTTAATTATTCCAACTTATATCACTAATGACTATGCACGTACGAATACATCTTACGCGAACGAACTTTCCTACTATGCCAGGAATGAGAATCTTACTCCCAAATCCATGAACCCCATCTTACGGAAATTCATATCAAACAAACAACATAGCAAGTATACACTATCCAATACCGCGGTTAGGATAGGGGCAACGTCTTAACCCAAATCTTAGAATCTTACTCTAAGGTTACGCGTCTAAAAGTAAACTTAAGCTAATCTTTACTTCTTTACAACTTGTTATTCTCAAGATCGCTTCTTACGGCTTTTCTTGAGTCTAACCATAAACATTACCACTTCTTTAATCAATCATTATCGATTCTTTAACTTTCTTTAAACCTTTCTTTAACTTTCTTTAGAAAACTTTACTCAACTTTACTTATCTTTAAATAAAACTTCAATAAACTTTTGCACTTTATAGATTACATGACTCACTTCAAGATTTCAAGACTCAACCAAGAACTCATCAAGAATTCAAAGAACTCATCAAGAACTCAACAAGAACTAACAAGAACTCAGCTTGATACATATGTCACAGGAAAATCCCATCAAAACATGCATGAAAACTCAACAAATTATCATAAAATCAATACCCAAATCAGCCCTTAAAATCACGCAAAAAATAGCAAATATTCATCAACAATTCATCCAACATGATCATTTAATCATTCCCATAACTATAGTATACAAATTAAGGTAGAAAAGCATGTTACCTTAATCACTTGAATGCAAAAACGTTAGCAAAACATGCTGCCCAGAACACCCCAAAATACACGGCCCAACACGCACAACACGGCACCACGAACTTGCACGACACCACCTCTTGTACCACCGTCTTCAACACGGCACGACTGCACCACTGCACGGCCACACACGAACCACCACACGGCTTCACATGAACCACACGGTCCTCCACACGGCACACACGAACCACTTTACGAACACGAACCCAATCGAACAAACCCCAAAACCAAACCCGAACTAGAAGTCTTGATTGATAAAAATGGAGATTGTTGTTTTTAAAGTCACTTAAAGATCAATAGTAATTTAATCTTTAAGTTTTGGAATTGAATGGATGATGAACAAAAGATTGTGGGATTGAAGCAAAAATGGCGTGTGGATGATGGAGAAATGGAGAGTTTGTTTGCTTTTGGATTTGATGAGCAAGTGTGTTTAAGATGGCAAATGAGCTCTTAAGCCTTACAAACCCTTCTATTTATAGAAGTTGTTAAGGTCTGAACATGAAGCAAGTGGAAAAATCAAGCCACTAAACAATAGGGGCCGGTTTTTTACAAGGCTTAAATGGGCTTTGGTGATCACTTGTGCTAATTGCACTCATGCATGACTAATCATGCCTAATTTGCATTTGGCCCAAAAATTAATTAACTAATTAGAAAATTAAATACTAAAATTCTAATTAATTAAATTAATAATAAAATAAATAATAAAACAACCAAAAATAGGAATAATCGAAATTATTCAAATAAAATAAAAATAAATAGTCCAAATAAATTTGGACCATACATAAAATAACATAAATACACAAATAAATCAAAACAGAAATACCAATAAAACTGGGTCGTTACAGGAGTCCTTGCCAATTATGTTTGAAGTTGATCAAGAGAAGATTGAGAAGGAACTTTAGAGTTGAAGGAACTTCAATGGAGAAACTTGAGCGTCGGAGCAGATGCTTGTAGGAACTAGAGATGTCTTGTAGAAACGTATTTTTAGGCGTCTTTGTATTACTTTGGAAATATAGTTAAATTTAATTAGAGGAATATGAAATATGGAATTAATCGTATTAAATGAAAAATATAATTGTATAATTAAATTATTGTTTTAAAAAGGATTTTATCAAGTGTAAATATTTTTACCCTTTTATATAAAACTAAAATAAATATTTCTCATTAAAATGATTTTTGTTTGAAAAAAAAATCAGAGTTTTTGGATTTTTTAAATCTAAAAAACAAATTCGATTTTCTAGTCAAAAATTCAGTTTTTGCGTAAAAGATGGTAGAGTAATTTTAGGAACTAACAAACTATCTTTGTACTTGTTTAGAGCTGTTCAAACAGTTTTATAGAGGTCAAGAGAGAAAGAGTGACTTAGAGTTAAGTTAGAGAGAAGAGAAAGAGAGAGCGAGAGTACTATCAATTGAGGGATTGATTGTAAGGGGAGATCAGGTTCGTGGAGGAACTTGGTAGAGTTAGATTGCATTAAGTTGTTTCCTTTATATAATTAAAGAGGAAATCTTGAGTGGGTCACAGTTTAACTTCTTGTGAGTTCAAGAAGGTTTCCATGTTTTAGAGAATGTCATGTTTCTTTTCTTCTTGTTAAGTTTTTTCAATAATTCCACAAAATCTACACTAGTTTCTCAAACTACAATTCAACCCCCTCTTGTAGTATTTATCTTCTCAACACCTATCATTTTGGGTGCATACGATAAGCGCATGTATAATTTTTCGAATGTGTTTAATAAGAAGAAAATTGTTCTTATAGTATAGATTGTAAATTATTAATTAAACAATTCAATCTATAAAAAAACTAAAAATGCCACCACACTCATAGTGTTCATAAAATTTAAGTCTTTATTTATGTTAGGATGGTGGGCCGGTGGATTTTTTAGAAGGTGTTTAAGTTTTATGGTGGAACTATGGAAGTGAAGGTGGTTATCATTGAAATGGTATTTTTTTTTTTTTTTTTGAAAAATTGAGAATAAATGTGGTGGCTTCATCAGAGAATTGGAAGCTTTATGTTAGAAAGAACTCCTAAATTATAATATAGAAGACTAGTCTTTTTTTTTTTTTTTTTTTGTTAAATAAAGGAATCTATCTATCTATCTATTTATCTATCTATCTATCTATCTATATACTTACTATATACTAAAAGACATGCCACTAAAAAACAAATTCCCTCCTAAACTTTTATTTTTCCCTCCCATTACCATAATATTAAATGCTTCACATTTTTCAAAGATGTATTTATTTTATTTTTTTCCTAATACAATTATAATTATTTGTATTTACTTTACAATAAAAACTATACTACCCATCCATCTTAAAAAAAAATCTTATTAGTGTTCATTTTTAAATTTTTAGAGTATTTTTTGTCAGCCTTAATTCGTTAACTATTTGATATTCTTTGCCTAAACTCGATTTTTTCCAACTTGGTTTTTGCCCTTTTAACAATTTTTTAAAAAAATCTTCCAAAATAATGAACCATTATATTAAATATGTTTATATTTTTGTATATAAGTTTCAAATAAGTGTTTTGATTTTCGGTAATTTTACTTTTTTTTCTACAATAGTACGATTTTATATTCAAGAAATAACTACAAAGCTTGATAAAAGAAACGTAGAAAATTGTATGGTCAACGTTAGAAGACATAAAATTTAGGAAAATTTGTCTAAAAAACCCTTAAAGTTCAAATTGAGGATTTGGTTAATTAGAGTTTCCAATTGTGTTCTTCTTTCCAATTTTTTTTCTCTTGAATTGTTCTTAAGGCTAAATCTTTAGAATAATTATGTTATATTTCAGCATTTTCGTCCAAAAGTTATTCTACCAAAGGTTTTCTACAACTTTGTATTGTTAAATTTAATAAAAAAAAGTTTCAGGGTGTTTTTCACAAAACGCTAAAACTTTCAGGGTGTATTAGAAAAAATTTCCTAAAATTTATAACTAAAAGTAATGAAATTGATATCTATTGAAATTCGAAATGACTATCGAAAAAATTGTAGTTAGTGAATTAACTTTAATGTATTGCATAAGTTAATTTAAAAATTATATACATTTCAGGTATTACATATTCTCTATTTTCTAATATAACTAAAATAAAGTATTTTGATAAATTTTCCATCTAGAATAACGTTTTACCAATTTTCGCATAGAAAAAATTAATTTAGATCTAAATACTTAATTCAGTTATATAAACCGAGCATTTGCTCGGGTTTTATCTAGTATATATTATACTAAGAGAGTGTTTAAAAACACCAAAAAATACAACCTGGTCTAAGTATACCAAGTTCTATACAAGATATCCCTAGCTAAATCGCACCATTTAAAGCGGGAACCAGTAAATCACATTATCAAAAGTTGCTTCATACTATCATCACACCTACAAGAGACTTTATACGATATATTCCTAATTGCCTAATCAGTAGCTATACATTACTCAGTGAATATAGTAGAGTTCCTTTGTGGCCAAATTACATATATAGAATTTGTGAAACACATGGAGATCAGCTTGTTTCTTCTTTTCATCTTTTGGTTTTTGTTGATTTCCCCAATTATCTCAATATCCCAGTTTTGCACATGTCTTTCGAATTGCAAAAGTTGCAGTAGATACTCCCAAATGGCCCTTGAGTACTCACATTCAAAAAGGATGTGGTGAACTAATGCATTATGTTTTTAACACAAAACACATATAGGATTACAGTTCACTTGCCACTTAATGAGCCTATATGTAGTGTATCATGGAGAGCTAGCCAAGTAATGAACAAACTCTTTGGCCTTGCTTTGTTTTTGATGATGATTCTACTCCAAATCATATCTTCTACTTGTGGTCTAAGATGTTGGTACATGCTTTTAATATTGTATTTACCATACTTCATGAACTATTTCCAACCATCCTCATCCACAATAATCTTTCTATAATTCATAATCTTCCGTAGATTCCAAGAAACTTTCTCTTGTAGTCTTTCTTCCCAAATGGATTTCTTCTTGAAATAATAAGTATGAACCCATTTAATCCAAAATGAGTCACTTTTAGCCGAGAGGTTCCATAGTAGCTTCAGTGTTGCAGCCTTGTTCCATAATCCAATATTGATGACATTCCACCCCCCTGACTTCTTTGGTAGATAGATTGTATCCCAAGCAACTAGAGCTCTCCTTGAAGGAGCTGTTTTCCCTGTCCAAAGAAATATCCTGCAGTGGCTTTCAAGTTCTTTAATGATCTTCTTTGGCAGGAAAAAAAATTGGGATCAGTAGGTCTGCACACCAAACAACACACATGTGATGAGTTGAAGCCTCCCAGCATAAGATAGGAACCTCACTGTCCAATTCTTAATTTTATTGATGATGTTTTTAACCAGGGGTTTACATTGGTTGACTGACAGCTTTTTTGAGGAGAGAGGAACTCCCAAGTAAGTGAAGGGCATGTCCCCTTCAGGAATGGGGAGAGCCTTTTTAAAGGTGACAGTATTATCAGGATCAATTCCCCAATATATGAAGTGCTTTTGGAAAGATGTGTCTCTAGACCAAAAGCATTGGAGAATTTCTGGAAAGCCTCATGTATAAGCTCAATTGAAGTTATATCAGCCCTTGCAAGGAGTAATAAGTCATCTGCAAACATCAAATGTGTAATGGATAGCTTTTCATACCTAAGATGACAGTTGAAGTCTGGATTGAGCTTCCGTTCTGATAAACATCTTGACAGATATTCCATGCCTATTGCAAAGAGGAAAGGTGATATTAGATCAACTTGTCTCAGGCCTTTTTGTGTTGGCATTAGATTGATTGGTGCACCATTAATCAAGATTGAGTATGAGACTGTTCTAACACATTCCATAACCCATTTGACAAATGTCTGTGGAAAGCTAAGTTCTTCCAACATTGTTTGTAGGAAACTCCATTCAATGGAATCATATGCTTTCTTCAAGACTACCTTGATCATGCATCTTGGCGAAATATGCTTGTGTGTATACCCTTTCATAAATTCAGTAGCAAGTAGGATGTTATGAGCTATAAATTTCCCTGGTATGAACCCTTCTTGAGCACTATGAACCACTTCACCAATGACATGGGAGAGCCTTTCAGTGAGAATATGATCTTGTAAAGTACGATACTGTAACGACCCGACTTTTCTAGGCTGTTGATTTACGAAGGATATCGACACATGGATCATTACCAACACAAAACTTAACAATAATATTATAATTAAAGTCTAAAATTCCTTTTATTAATCAAATACTGGAACAATAATCCCAAAAAGTATATAAATAATACTTAAATTACATGTTAAATGAGGTCTTTCCCAACAGGCTGGGAACAGCTAACTAGTAACAAAAGAAAAATAATCAAAACCAACTATGGTTGCTCTAAACAACTCTGAAACACACAGCCCTAGCCAACGTATGCCCATTCTAAGCCTCAGCATCATCACCTGAAATGGGGGGGCCACCGTCAGTGGCGAGTAACTAGGCTGTCTCGCTTAAATGAGGGACCGCTAACCATATAATAGCTTAGAATCAAACGAGGAAATCATACAAAGGTACATGGAAATACGTACAAAAATACATACGAAATACGTACAAAAATACGTATAAAAATACGTAGAAAAATATGTATAAAAATACATAGGAAAATACGTATAAAATACGTATGAAATACCTGCAAAATACGGTTAGGAATACATACAATATACGTATAAAATACGAGTACAATACGTATAAAGTACCTGCAGAATACGGTTAGAAATACATACAAAATACGTATACAATACAGATACAAATACATACAACGTACAAATACAAATACGTACAACATGCAAATGCAAATATGTACAACATACAAATACAAATACGTACAAGATACAAATACTCAGAAATACACTAATAAAATACAGACTTACCAAACGTATGCAACGGAAGACTTAACATTACCAAATTAATACATATATACACGAAAATACACATATACACATAACCCTTCCCGTGAACTACTTATTTATCATATTTTACCCTTAAACCCTCTTTTAACCTTCTTATCGGACCGGTCATAATGCTCGTTGTGGATCCCGTGTGCACCACAACTTTCCTAAAACATGTCGGGGTGAACTCGTGTATTCAACCCGTAGCCCTCCTTTGCAAGAACTAAGCCTAAGCTATGGCCATAACCCCTAAATAGCAGCTCGTGTACTACTACTTAGACGACTACATATCTTAAGATCCAAAACTGCCCAGAGTCCGCAGTAGGGCAGTGGCTTCGACTTAACCCGACCTGATGACTCGTGTATCATCAAATGGGCGTCCTTACGTATCTTGTCTTTTCTAAAGGCCATCGTGAGACCACTAATTAACAAGCAATATCTAAAAGCCATCTTGAGACCACTAATTCATATCATATCTTATTTCTTTCCTTCTTATTCATATTGTTATTTTCCTTCATATTAAAACTTGTCCTTATCAGTTATTTTAATCCTTTAATCATACTAATCCCTAAAATTACCTTCTAATATTATTGTAAGTCAAAAATTAAACTAAAATTGACCAAAATCATTCTAGTTTCATTCGACATTTTATAATAACATAACCATTAACTAAATTCATCAATAATCATGTAACAATTCAGTAATATCATTTAAATTACAATAAATCATTTAAATCAATAATTAACAACAACATTACATAAAACATGATAAAAATCCTACTTTTCATACTTTATTCCACTCGAAAATTTTATGTGAAAATACCGAAAATTACACAATTAATTCAATAAATATAATTATCAATAATTAATCATATGAACTTAATTAAAACTAATAAATCATGCTTTGAACATTAAATCATACAACATGAATCAAAACAAGATCAAAATCAGTCCTTTTTACACATAAACCTCACGGCATCCTTGGCACAAAAATAATATCAAGATAAATTCTAAGAATTCATAATATCATGATTAAATTAAAGATTAAATCCAAGATTACATATTAATTCAAGATTAATCAAGATCCAACAATAAAAGTCAAATTTTTAATCCCTCTTGTTATTTTATACCACTCGACTTTTTGAGTAGTATGAACAAAAATTATAATTTTAATTTAAGGCTTTAATTAAATAATTAAATAATCAAGATTACTTGTTTCTTTCAAGAAAATATCGTGAATTAATCATCAAATATGCATCACACTACTCGACACATACTCGAAATTCCAAGAACAAGAATCGAAAATTATCATGCAATTATTCAAGCAATTATATAATTAGAACAATTATTTCATGCATAAAAATTAATTAAAATAGTTAAAGATTCATAAAGATTACATAAAATATCAAGAAAATTACATGCTCAAATATCATCATAAGATTCGAACCTTCAACCTAAAACATGATACTAATTCTTTTAATTTTTCCTAGTTTTAATCCTAATTAACTATATGGAAATCTACCCTAATCTAAGGGAGAAAGTCTAGTTACCTGGATCTAGCAAAGAAATCAAAAAAATCCTTCCTTTGGGACTCGAATACTACACGGCCAAGAGGGGAAAATTTTTAGGGTTTTTCTTTGAGTTTTGAGTGTAGAAAATATGTAAAAAGAATTAGGTTAGGAGCTTGTTCCCTATTTATAATATAAGGAACAAAAGAATAAAAATAAATAAAACAATATAAGGGGGGCCGTGAATTTGGAGAGGAAGTAGGGGTTGTTGGGCTCAATTGGTAGACTTAGTATAAGGTAGGTATAATTAGGGTTTTAATTGGGTAATTTAAGATATGGGCTCACTTCAGAAGCAATGACCCAAAAATAAATAAAAGAAAATAATCCCTTGGCCATAACATAAGGGCCGGCCAAGTGGGAGGAAATGGAGTCATAGGCCCAATTTCAAGATAAGCTGAAGGATATAAGAATCAAACAGTCCAAAAATGGGCCTTTCGGACTTAAGAAAATAAAATAATAATAATAAACCGCGAAATTTTCTGGCCCTAAATTTCGGGTTATTACAGATACAACAAGCAATTGGCCTAAATTCCTTGACATATGTATGGCTTTCAACTTTGGGGATTCCACTGCTTCAGTAGTGGTTTGCCTGAGAAAAAATCCATTACTGCACTATAAATATCCTCTTTGGTCATGTGCAATGTTTTCTTGAAGAAATAGGAATTGAAACCATCTAACCCTGGGGCCTTTGAATCATTGATTGAGTGAAGAGATTTGTCAATCTGTTCTTTTGTAATGGGAGCAGTGAGGAGTGCTTGAGCCTGATGGCTTAACTGTGAGCCCCTCCTAACTGTAGTGAGATCAACCCCTTAAAGAGATTGAGCTTTTGTTCCAAGAAGTTTCTTATAGAAACTGAAAATTTCCCCTGTGATATGCTCTGGCTCTTTCAATAGCTTATCTTCTTCATTATAGATAAAATCAATTTTATTTCTTGTTTGTCTATGTTTAAGTGCAGTATGGAAGAAGTGTGTGTTAGAGTCTCCAAGTTCTGTTTGGATTCAGCCTCTTGGTGTTGCAGATTGATATTGGTAGGGTCTTTAGAGAGTGAAGTCTGAATTTTATTTAGGGTTTGTGTTGCATTATAAATTTTGTGTTCGATATTCCTAAACTTCTGCTGATGTAGCTTTTTAATTCTGAGCTTGGCTTCATTGAGTTTCATCCACACTTTGTACATCTTGCAACCTGTAATGTTTAGACTCCACCCCTCCTTGACTGCATCAATAAAATCAGGGTGATATGCTACACAATTAAGGAACCTGAAGGGTCGACCTCCACCTCTACTGGATGTGAAACCTTCAAACAGGATTGGTGAGTGGTCTGATACACTTGGGTTCAGGATGAGTGCTTCTTTCATTTGATATGTATCAGACGAAGCATTGTTGACCATAATTCTATCAATTCTACCTAGACGCAGAACACTCGTGCAACACCTGCGTCTAGACACAGGTAGTAGGTGATATTATAACTGATTTTTCTTTTCCATCGTTCATATTCACACAACACACACATCTCTCTCTTCTTTGCTCTTCTTTGTTCTCCCACCAATCCTTCAACATTTCACTCTAAATCTTCATCAAACCTCAAGCTTTTTGGATTTCTAGCAACCTTCTTTCATCATTCATGGCTAATTCTCCTTTTTTCTCACTTGAAGCAATTTGTGGGGTTTTTTTGGTGAATTTGTGCTCAAAAATCTTGTTGTATGATGCGTGAATGTGTTTGAAAATGATGTTTAGCAAGCTTATAAACCAGCTTAGCTATGTTTGGTGTGTTTTTTTAGCATTTTCAAAATTCAAAAATTTTTCCTTTTTTTGGACGAATTTCTGCGATTTTTATGCTCATTTTTGGCTCACAATTTTGTTCTCCGTTGCTTGTATTCTTGCTTGAAAATGCTTTGTTGATGTTTGTATTTATGAATTTGAGCTTTGGTGAAAAAAATATGAAAATTACCTCTTGAAGGTGCACATGGTGTTTGCACACAAAATGGGGATATATTGTATTTGTAATTTGTTTGCTCACATGATGGACAAGGTATGAAAAAATCACCTCTTGAAGGTGTGCATTGTGTTTGAACAAAATGGGTGTAGTATTTTCTCACATGGTGAAGAAGTTATGAAAATAAAATCACATCTTGAGGGCGTAAAATGTGAATATCTCTTTTCTTTAATTTCATGTAGTCTTGCATAGTGTTTGGCTTGCTTAATATTTAAGCTTACAAATATGATTTATAAGCTAGAAATATTAGTAGCCCCCAAATTGTGAGTACTCATTAGTCTTGTCAATAGAGAAGAAAATGAATGTGTGACGGGATTCCAAAAACATATTGCAGCAAATGAATCTTGGACATAGGTGTCTGCCAACTACTTCATACTCCATGTATCTTTCATAGCGATGAATCTAGAGGACTTGGTTAATTTGTCCACTATCACCCATATGGCATTCTACGAGGTCTTCGTGATTTGTAATTCCATGACAAAATCCATTGATGTTGATTCCCACTTCTAGCTTGGAATCTCTAGTGGTTGCAACTTTCCTCCCGGTCGCATGTGTTCAATCTTAACTTTCTGACAAGTAAAAATATGTTGATATAAATTCCTCAACTTCCCTCATCATGTTTGGCCACCAAAAATTCTGTTTGAGATCTTTGTAAAGCTTGTCTCCGCCTGGATGTACTGCGTACGACGTATTATGTGCTTCTTCCAAAATTTTCTTCTTAAGACTTTAGTCCTTTGGAACGCACCATCTTCCCTTGTACTTCACCACATTAGCATTGTTGACATCAAATTTTGTAGCTGTCCCCTCTGACTTCATCTTTCTGACTTTGTTTAACCAGTCATCGGTCAATTGCTTCTCTTGAATTTCATCAAAATCGTGGGTTCCAAGGTCAGTGCATTTAGTTGGACTTCTACTTGTCCTCTTTCCACAACTTCCAAGTCAAGCTTCTGAAATTCATTGCAAAGCTCTTTCGTCATCACCATGAAACATAGTGAATGACTTGCCTTCCGACTTAACGCGTCGACTACTTTGTTCGCCTTTCCCTCGTGATACGCAATCTCCAAATAGTAATCCTTTATAAGCTCCAACCATCTTCTATGTCCCATATTCAACTCCTTCTGAGTGAATATGTACTTCAAGCTCTTGTGGTCGGTGTAGATCTTACATCTCACATCGTAAAGATAATGCCTCTAAATCTTTAGAGTGAAAACTACCGCTCCCAATTCCAAATCATGGGTTGGATAATTCTGTTCGTACTTCTTCAGTTACTGTGAAGCATATGCTACAACTTTTCCATGTCGCATGAGCACGCAACCTAATCCCTTCTTCGAATAGTCGCTATAAATCTCAAATCCGTCATTTCTAGAAGGAAGCGTCAATATCAGTGTCGTAGTCAACCTCTTCTTTAACTCTTGGAATGCGTGTTCACACTTCTCATCCCACTGAAATTTAGTGGTCTTCTTAATCAGATTGGTCATCGGTTGTGCTATTTTTGAAAAATCTTGCACAAACCGTCGGTAATAACTGGCCAATCCTAAGAAACTTCGTACTTTTGTTACATATGTTGGCTACGGCCAATCAGAAACTACTCTAATCTTGGATGGATCTACTGAGACTCCTTCTCTCGAGATCACATGACCGAGAAATGCAACCTTATCCAACCAGAATCACACTTCGAGAACTTCGCATATAACTCCTTCTCTCGAAGTACTTGTAATACCTTCCTTAAATGCTCCTCATGTTCCTCATTACTCCGTGAATACACCAAAATATCATTGATAAAGACGACCACAAAACTATCTAAATAGGGCTTAATGTCCTATTCATGAGATCCATGAACGCAGTTGGGGCATTAGTGAGTCCAAAAGGTATTACGGTGAACTCATAATGTCCATACCTTGTTCGGAAAGCTGTCTTGGGAACATCTTCCTCTGAAATCCTCAGCTGGTGATAACCTGATCGCAGATCGATCTTTGAAAATTTAGTGGCATCCTTCAATTGATCGAAAAGATCATCGATCCTGGGCAATGGGTATCTATTCTTTATCGTGACGTTGTTCAATTCACGATAATCGATGCACAACCTCAATGTGCCATCCTTCTTCTTAACAAACGGCACTGGTACTCCCCAGGGTGAAACACTGGGTCTAATGTATCCCTTCTCCAATAATTCCTCCAGTTGTACCTTTAGTTTCTTCATCTTTGCTAGTGCCATTCTTTAGGGCGCCTTCGAGATTGCTCCCGTTCCCGGTACTAAATCTATCTTAAACTCCATCTCCCTTACTGGTGGCATCCCCGGGATCTCATCGGGAAATACGTCTTGGAATTCCCTTACTACTGGGATTTGATCAAAGGTTTTCTCCTCTAGGCTTAGGTAATTGACATGACATAAATAGATAGGGTGTCCTTTCCTGGCATAGTTTTGAATAGCCATTGTGGAAATGATTTTGACTCGGGGTCTTGAGGAAATTCCTTGATAAGAAATTCGGTTCCCCTTAGGGCCTCTCAAAGAAACTTTTTGGTTGTGGTACTCAATCCTAGCCTTGTACTTACTTAACCAATTCATCCCTAGGATAATGTCAAATTCACCTAGGTCGAATTGAATGAGATCAGCGGGTAATTTTGTTCCAGCGATGTTGACTGGAACATTTTGGTACAAGACACTACAATTTCACAACATCTCCCCCAGGAAGAGTTATGTTCAATTGACATGAAGACGAGGTTTTCAAATTGAGTTTTGTGGAAAAAGGCAAGGAAATAAATGAATGAGAAGCTCCAGAATCAAAAAGCAAGTAGGCGGGTGAGGAATTGACAAGAAAAGTACCAGTCACTACGTTGTCGTAGTTGTCCACCTCATTTTGATTCATCACAAAAATTCTTCCATTGTTGACTCTCCCATTCCCATTTGCATTACCATTGTCGTTGCCATTTCCATTCCCATTCCTTATATTACATCCATTCCCATTTGCACCTCCAGGCTGGTTGTTGTTACCATGGTTCCCATTTCCTTATGGCGTGTTGTTCTAATAGAAACGGTTGCCATTATAACCACCATTCTCATTACCATTCCTGTTGAATCCCGCATTGTTGTTCTGTCCACCATTCCCCGGACAATTGTTGTTGTTCCTTCTGGGACAATTGATCGCCTTGTGGCCTGGTTCCTTGCATTCGTAGCAAAGAGACAGGTTTCCCAAACAGTCACGGCCTGGGTGGCTCTTGTTGCATCTTTTGCAGACATAGAAATTATTCTGCCTTTGGTTTCCCTAGTATATGTTGTTGTTGTTGTTGTTGTTGTCATTATTGTTGTTGTTGAACTGATTTTGTGGCTTAAAATCTCCACTGGTTCGAGGCTTCTTATCGAAGTTCTGGACTTGAGTGTGCTGGCTCTCCTTTCTCTTGTTTCTTCCTTCCGTTTCAGTATTCTTTCCATGTTTGAGGCCTTAGCATACGCCTCCACAAAAGTCTCTGAGGTACTTCCTCCTAACCTCTTTTGAAGTCGAAAAGCCAAACCATCTTCAAACTTTTGAACCTTGGCCCTCTCGTCAGGTACCACATTAGGACAAAGCTTGGCCAATTCATTGAATTTCAGCATACTCTTGTACGTTCATTGACCCTCCTTGAGTCAATCTACCAAACTCATTAAACTTCTTCCTTCGAATGTGCTCTGGAAAGAAACGTGCTCGAACAGCGGTTTTGAATTCCTCCCAACCAAAGTTTTCTTGGGCTCTCGATGCTACTCCCTCACTTTCCCACCAAGTACCTGCTTGGTCCCTTAGATAATAAGTGGCTTGGTCTACTTTTTGGTTTTCAGGAGTTCGAGTTGCGGTAAACATCTTATCGAAGTCCTTAATCCAGTTTTACAACAACATTGGGTCCTCTTTCCCGACAAACAAAGGTGGTTTAAGGGCAAAAGGCTTTTTGGCCATTGCGGCTTGAGGATCGTCATTGTTGTTTTGCTTTACTTGGTTCTGAAGGACTAGACCAAAGTTTTGGGCTAACTGTTCAAGTGAACGGAGTCCGGCTGCAAGTTGTTCGGGTATTTCGTCCATTGGTCGGTTTCGTCGGGTCCTAGATCGAGTATTAGCATCGTTATTCGACATAGACTGTGGTACTAATAGAGAAGGACGGCGTTACCTCCCAGGAAGCAACGCTTACGAGGAGGATAAAGAAAAAGAAGAAAAGAAAACTTGAAGCAAACACACTAAACATGCATATATTGATAATCATTCCAGTTTTAGGTCAAAACGACCTTACACACCAAAAATTATCATACCGAATTGGTCTACTGACCGATCACACATAATTCCATCACACTAAGCATAAAAGAACCTAGGGGATAAAGAAAGCGGTAGACATCAAAGCATACCTCAACGTTTGGAAGGCTACTTTAAGTTCGCTCCCTCCTCAGAAAAATAACTCAATTCTCTCAGTTATTCTTCAGTGAAAACTTTTCACTTGTTACTCCTCTTTTTTTAGAGGAGAAGTAGAAGAATGATAGAGAGAATTGTGAGGAGTGATGGAGTGGTGTAAGGGGCTATTTATAGAATGGATGGGTGGAGAAAAAGGTAAGATTTTCAATGTGGGTCAAAGAGGGTGGAGGGGTGGTGTGTGGCCATGTGGGAGGAGGAGGAGATAAGGATGATGTGGTGGTGAGGTGGCCTAGGAGTTGGTGTTGTCAAGCATTAATGAGTGGGTGACCACTTGACTAAGCACTCTAATTATGCGGCAAATAAAATACGACAAGCATAAAACGATCTTTAAAAATAAAATTCTAAGCCATATAAATATTTTTATTACCAAAAATATTTTTCCATAAAATAAAATAATTTTCGCAATATATATATAATATTTTCAAAATTTATAAATACATATTTATTTATTTTGAAAATATTCCAACTTCAAAAAAAAATTATTATTTTCCGAAAATAGTATACGGCAAAATACTTTGTTTATAAAAAATAACTTTGAAAAATAATTCGAAAAGCCCTTTTTACAAAATATAAAACCTCTTTATAGAAGACATTATTTTTAAAAATCCTTGAAAAATTACGGGTATTACATCTTGAACCCCTTCCGAGCCAAACTTGAGCTCATTATTGACCGTCACATCATCATCCGTAAAAGCCATGCCGGTAAGCATGGAAAAATCCTGCTGGGTAATGGTCATCTCACCCATGGAAAAAGAAAGGTATTAGTGGTATCCCACCAATACTCAAGAATAACAAAAACAAACTACCTGGAACCTGACAGCTAGTCCATAGTAAGTACACACCTGGAGAATTCCGCCACCAATCCCAAAGGTCTCTATCCTGGAAGATGGTCTCCCCAAAAAATTCACCAAAGCGACCCGCAAGGCTGTAAACTCTAATATCGTATGACCTCTAACAAAGAATAAAAGGGGTTAGCTACTTGATAGGGGTAGAAACAAGGAAAAGAATGAATTCCAAATAC